>JAQGBW010006251.1:0-10857 GCA_034698625.1 Julus scanicus
AGGTCGGCACGCATGCGCAGATCGAGTGACGGTCAGAAAAAGACGTCGGACGATGCATTGTGAACCAGGCATAAAACATCCATGATCCATATACGTTTTCCTACTTTGTGGATTGATTTACCCACTAAATATCTTAACTTAATTAGTAAATTAATTTTTCCATTCCTCTGCATATTAAATTATTAAAAAAAATTAACAAATAATACAAAATTGCGGGTGAAAAATATCAGACGTCATTTATTAACGACCGCATTTGGATTCAGTTTAGGTTTATTTAACTGTGTTACAAGTTATTGGAGGAATTGTGAAAATCCCGCGTTATATCAGGACGCCTTTTATTGACGAACCCAACACATACGTAATACAAGTTCGGCAAATCGCCATTCATGAGCCTATAACGTTAAATTATAGCCTTGAATGTTAATTTGGCCTGTAGAGTGGTGCCACCTAGCGTTCAAAACTCGATTACTCTTGTCAGTAACGTAATAATCGCATTGGATGAAAACCAATGGATTTTGCTCGCCATTGACCTTATCGATTATTAATGTCAGCAATGTTAGCTTTTTTTTTGACGTCACAATTTTTGAAAATTGTGGATTCAGCGAAAAACCAAAGCAAAAAAAAAAAAGTTCAAAAATTAAAAATAGTAACTCGGTGATTCGATAGATAATGCTAAAATAAATTAAAATATGTGGAAAACGTAACATATTAATTTAAAACAAGTATTTTTAAGCCAAAAAACTAATTCATCATATTGGCCATTTTCATCATTTATGGACTCAAAAGTTAAATTTATTTCACTATTAATAGTTCAAAAAGTAATATTATACGCCATAGTACAATTTTCATACTTTTTACGCACAAAAAAAATGGAAAATATTTTTAGAGTATCTCATCAACTCATCGGAAACTGTTAAATTTTACGCCATTACTGTTGCCAATTAAAAAAGTTCTAATTTTCTAATCATTTACTAATTACAAACCTATCGTAAACTGTTGATTTTTAAGAAAACACGATCAATTTATTAGCAGTTTGGGATGAATCATTGAAATAGCACACGGCTGAACAAAAACTGGTAAAGTATAGCATTTTTAAACAAATATTAACCGTTTATGAAAAGTTTAAACTATATATCGGATTATTACTATTTTATCACCAGTTTTTTTCTGGTTATATCACACAGTCAGATTTAATTTGACACTCTTAATAATTGTACAAATATTTATAAACTAATAAATAACTGTCTTAATCGTTTCGTTTAATATTTCTAAAGTCAGAAATAACGAATAACTATCCATCTTTAATACATTTTTATTTCGGACTTTTCTGTTTAAAAATAGTCGAATATTAATTAGCCACTGATTGGCATAAAAATGTTGCAAAAATTCGTAGAAGTACAAGTATTATCCGAGGAAATGCAATTCCAAATAGTGGGGAATTTATTTTTGCATCACTAATATTAAACATTGTATGTCCATTGATAATATTTTTGTGTAGGTGGGCTGAATCCCACAATGCACATGCTTTTAGTACTAAATATGGTTATTTGCCTAGCGTGCTAAAATAGCATTGGAATAAATACAAGCAGAGTGGTGCCACCTAGCGTTCAAAAATTGATTAATTTTGTCAGCAACGTAATAATCGTATTGGATGAAAACCAATATATGTTAACATTTTTGGTGACTTCACAATGTTTCCAAATTTTTGAGTTGAGCAAAAAAAAAAAAGTACGAAAATTGCAAAACTTAGCTCTGTAATTCTATAGAAAGTGCTAAAGTCAATTGAAATATGAAGAAAAAGTCATATATTAATTTAAAACTAGTGTATTAAAACCAAAAAAAAAAAAAAAAAAAAAAAAAAAAAAACACTCCATCGAAATCAGATGCATCATTTTTATCACTTGGTAACTCAGATTTGAAATTTATATCACTATTAATACTTCTAAAATGTGGTATAATATGTCATAATACTATGCTATTTGGTTCATGCAAACAAATTTATTGTTTGCATATGTCAATAACGTTAAACTCGTGTTGTATGTAAAAGTATGGAAATTGCTCGAATTTGAAACAGTTTGTTATTACCACAAATTCTAAATTCCAATTAATTAATTCTATTATTTTCAGTAATTAGGGAATTTGATTGGAAATTATATCCACATTAATACTGATCGAAATTTTGACTACAGTAGTTATATGTCATGGTTGTCATGGTACTTAAGTCGACAGGAAGTAACTACAGATCTCAATCTGTTCTCAAAATCATTAAATGTAAAGTCTCTCAATTGCTATGAAAATGAAGGTGGTAAAGCGTTATAATTAATGGCAGGTCGTATATAGAAAGGGCCATATTAAAAAACTGGCTAATATTAATTGTTTAATAAGATATTAAAGACAGTTTTAGTAAGAAGTTACGTTTTTTTAAACTACAAAACAGTTAAGTATAGAAGTTTAGCTTTTAAGAAGACAGTCCTTGAATTCCTGAGCTTTCTATAAATGGCCAACAATGTGACACTTACATTGCTAGTATAATAAGGATAAGTATAAAATTCAATGTGTTTCGGATTTGGTTTTTCACAAAGTTCATTCTTCATGTAAATGAAAAAATTCTACATTCGTGTTTATGTTCCGTAATATTAATGTTTAATTCCCAAAGTTTCAAGCCAATACATACGACTAAATCCATAAACTACACCCGCACCAATATTTTCATGAAAACAGTTACTATGCTCAATTCCATCTTCACATCTCACTAAATATAATATAATCATTTTAATATAATAAAACTAATGTATATAAAAGTATCTCATATTTGCATAAGGATGCTACCAGTACTTTAATAATTTAACGTTTTATAAAGTACATCAGAATTATCCATTAGGCTTAACTAGGTTGAAACTATTACTATACGAGTGCTGAAGCTGTTGGTGGCACATTTTACGTAGTATACTCGTATAATATGAGTATTTTTTATACAGGGTTCTCTGAAACTCTCGAATTTCATCCATAGTCAAACCTGACAAGGGAGAGGGGGAGGAATACTCCTGGCTCGGGATTTCTGGGGGCCCGGATAGCAGTGGCGAATAACACGGGCCAAAGGGGCATTTGTTCCATGTGCCCTCCTCAGTCCTAGTCGCCCTCGTATCCCAAGTCCCAAGCAGGAAAATTACATTTTCTGCAGAAAAGTTCCAATTTTATTGCACGACATTGGTTCTTGACACGCAGCAGACCTGTGCAGAAAGAAAAGTAACACATATAATAAATTTATGATCAAGTTTGCAGTTATTGTCTAACCAAGTTTTTTAATCACGTTCAACAGACAATTTTCTAAAAAAAAATTGCATCCAGTATTGATTTACAAGGATTTGTGTGCTGTCCTGCCATATGCAATGTAAATTAACAACAGAGATTTTTTTAACAGTTTGTCTAAATATTGGGTAGAAAACTGAACATGGTATATAATATTGTCAGTTAACATTAATTATGAGGCTATAAAAAGGCACATCAATGCGACATGCATGCTATTATACCACATATTCCTCAAATTAATATACCTAAATCTGTGCTCCACTCTGGTTTAGTCTGGAACCAAGAAACTAATGCTTCCATCTGCCACATGATATTCCAACATCGATGCAGGAATATTTATGTAATATATTTACTGTTTGCAAGTCAAGTGCAATCCTGTTCAGTTCTTACTTGCGGGCGAAGTTAAGCTAAGAGCTGCTGAGCAAAATGTTGCCCATATCTGTCATAGGCCCACTCCCGTGAAATGCAACATCAATGCAAATTACCGATAACCAATCCTGACTCAATTGAATGAAAAAATCTTGGAAAAGAACATCAGAATGCAGGTGTTCATCCAGAAGGATGTCTTTCAGCAACTGAGTTGTCATAAATGGGCCTTCAATGAATAATCACAAAAAATATGCCCATTTCTGGAAAATTGATATCCCTCCTGGTAACTTAGCATATAATTTTTTTAATTTGTTTTGATAGCAGCCCACTGTCCTATTGCTGTTTTTGTTCTGAAGGGTGCACTGACGCCAGGTACTTCTTGCAGCACCCTCATAACATATTCCAACAATGAGATTTGGGAGAACCTAACCAGGTCTCTCCTGGAAAGGTGGTGGTTGTTGTCACTAAGAAGACCTGACCAGCGTCCAATCCTGGGGTGTTGGAAAGTTCTTCGTAGGAGAGCCCACTGCCAATGACATAGACGTGAATTTCGGGACACGAACTATGAAAGTCTTTGATATAACTTGCAATACCTTAGGATTCTCGATAACAGCTGTTTAGCCCTCGTGTTGCAGAAATAGGACAACGTTAAAAATCAAAAAAACAGAAAACAAACATTCAATTACTAATGTCAGTAAAGTTGCAATCACATTGAACACATCACATTGAATAGTGGTGCCACCTAGTTCCATTAACGCTATTGATTACAACGATTATAAAGTCCAGAAACACAAATGAGTCACATAATTTTAATACAAGTTTATTTTTCTGGCAAGAGATGATATATTGGTTTCATATATACTATCAAATTACTTTTGCAATATGTATTTCATCATCAAGTTCAAAAGACTGTTGGGTAACATTGCCTGTCGGCCCTAAAATAGCTACAACAGCATTTTTCAACGTGTTTCAAAAATATTGTATACGAAACTTAACATGATGTACAATTCTGAGGTCCGAAGAGACAGGAAGCTTAAAAAGAACATCATTATGTGTTAAACTAAATACGAAAATACGAAAATTTCATCTCCCATTCAGAAGGTCATAGCGCTGTTGAAGTCTCATTTAAAGCACACTTACTATAAGGTACGTCAAAATACGAAATGGAATGTCAAAGGAATAGCATATGCAAAGTATGACATTCCTAAGACAGTCCAGCTATATATATTTGAACGTACCTGCAGTATAATATAAAGAAATTTCCAACATTCTGCAAGAAAAAGGAATTTTCGTTTCCACGCAAAACTTCGGTACATTTGTTCTGAATTCTTCTGGAACACATCTAGTGTAATTAACACTTAAGTCTTTGACAGCATTATCTTAATATAATATATATATATATATATATATATATATATATATATATGTATATAATATGGTTAATTTTTATTTATTCTGGAACCATGAAAGCTATGCTTCCATCTGGCGAAAATGTATCTAAACAAGAATGATGCCATTTGCTTCGACACTTTATAAAATGCCCCGCATTGTACGGTTCCCAGCTGGATATCTTGCCGGTTAATACCCAGCTTTGAGCGTGTCTGAGACATTCCACCCCGTAACGCCTTCTGGCATAGTAACCAGGGTTTGGAGGACCATTCACCCAAACGCCATGGATTTCCATCTTGGTATCAATATCTTGCAAACTTCTTGCTTGTTTGAAAGAGTCAAATGACAACGCCCCTTCACCCCACATTTCAATGTCCATTCCAGACACGAAGACTTTTAAATATGAAGTCTTTAAATTGAAGGGTTTATTGTTGTCGCAACACGCAGGGTCTTGGAAATCACCCAGCTGGAAACCGTGCTTCCTGAAGAGTTTTGACGCATTTTTAATTAGAAAATAATCAGCTTCAATGTAACTGCCGTCTGCATCACGATCCCATGGCATCATATCGGCCATCTTGACAGCACCTAAACAAGTGCCAGAATCAAACTGATGACTAATGTTATGTGCAGTGCAAAATCGAGAGAAAAAGTCGAGAGCTTTGGCAAAATCCTCTTGACAACAAATCGGAGATGAATAGTAATTTGTCTGGCGAATTTTTGAACCGCAAGATATTCCAACATCGATGCAGGAATACTTATGTAGTACGATTATAGTTTGCAAGTCAAGGGAAATCCTGTTCAGTTCCCACTTGCGGGCGAAGTTAAGCCAAGAACCACTGAGCAAAATGCTGCCCAAATCTGTCATTGGTCCATTCCCGGGAAATGAAAAATCCGTGCAGACAACCGATAGCCAGTCCATATTTAATTGAAGGAAAAAATCTTGGAAGAGAACATTGGAATGCAGATGTTCATCCAGAGGGATATCTTTCAGCAACTGCGTGTAAGTCACAAATGGGCCATCAATGTAATCACAAAATATGCACTCATTTCTTGAGAATCGATGCCCTTCATCATAACGTAACACATAATTTTTCAAATAACTTTGATAGCAGCCTACTACCCTCGTACTGTTGTTTCTTTGGAGAGCACCACCAACTGCACCAACTCCAGGTACTTCTTGCAACATTCTTGTAACTTTTTCCAATGATGATCTATGAGAAAACCCAGCAATGTCTCTCGCAATGAACACCATTGGAGTCTTGACCAATCTTAAAGCCTCATTCCAAGAAACTCCTGGTAAGCCGTTGGTTGTTGCCACTAAGGACACCTGACCAGCGTCTAATCCTGGGGTTTTGGAAAGTTCTTCATACGAAAGCCCGCTGCCAATAACAAAGACGTGAATTTCGGGGCACGCACTATGAAAGTCTTTGATAACTTGCAATATCTTTGAATTCTCGATAACATTATTTTCTCGTCTGGCTTGCACTAAGACGGTCACTAAATTATTCAAATCTTCACTTCTGTTCTTGGTGCCAGAATCATGCACAAATTGGATCTTTGATAAGTTCTTCAAAGGATTGTGAATGTCAATATTAACTGGAGGATAAAGTTTGGCTGCCACATATTCCAGATCTTCTAAAACTGTGAATTTCGGTGGTTCTTTTACCTTGAGAGTTGTATCCAGCTGATGGTACACACTCATTAATCTTTCCAGAACTTCAATGTAATCCAAATTTATTTTCTGTTTTTCATATCCTAATCCTTTCTTGGCGAATATTTCTTGAAAATGTGAATCCCGTTCGAATATAAAGAGCACTACCATAGTGGCCATGTTTAAAGCACAGAAGAATAGTAAAAGTTTTACAAACCACCACATTTTACTGACAAGTGTCAGGACGTTTTTCACATTCATGCAGTATATTATGTATAATTTTTTCGATTCATAAAGATCCTTGGTCGCTTGAAATACATTATCGAAATGGCTAAAATTACATGAAAGCAGATGTGCAGTATGGCTGTTGTCAATTACATTTATCCAGGAAATATAATCTATAAATAATGACCGCAATATTTGCTTCGAATAATATACAAACAGTGGCGGACTAGCGAGTGTGTCAGTTTTCCAGATGGCAAGTAATGATGTGTGGGCATAACATACTGTGTGGGCTCCATTTGTTTTTTACCATCCAACATACTGAGTATAGTTGAAGCCAATGCGACAAAGTAATTTTTCACATTCATATGTGCTAATTTAAGGATTCATGGTTACTTTGAGTTTGAAATAGACGTTTTACAACAATAATACAAGTAGTATAGGTTTATGAAATTGACGTTATGAAACGCGTGAAGTTTCTAAATTATGTAAGGGTCCATTCAAAAATTACGTCACACCTATGGGGGTAAGTGGGTGGTTTGTTTTTTGTGACAATTGTGACCAAGGGGTTGGGGGGGGGGGGAGTTTTATGTGACATCACACAATCAAAATTTATTTCGAACGGTAAAAAATATGCGGTAATTTTTTTATATTTTCACATTTGAAATTTTGAATAGCAGTCAGGAAAAAAGATTTAATTGGGTCATGAAGTGACTTAAAACTTTCTTCAAGATTGCTACTCATCAATCATCATAGCAATCTATTATTTAATATAATGTTATTAATATCAACATTGGTTTCATTAATTTAAAATTAAGTTTTTAATATTTTTAAGTATTTTAACAAATAAAATTATAAAAGAATATAGAATTATTAAAAAATAATTGAGGGGGGGGAAGTAATCGACGAGTTGTGACATCATTATGGATGGGGGTGTAGTAAAATTTGTGACAATTGCGACAAAGGGGTGGGTGTTTAAAGAGGCAAAAAAGTGACATAATTTATGGATCACCCCTAATTTTATGTGGGCATATGTTATGGACAAAGTCACACTTGTGCTTATTGGTTAAATTTGTGGACCTCAGTTTGAAATGAGTTTAAACATCTATCTATAGTATTGAATTGGATATAGTTAGAACAAGATAGAAGCTTTATTGTGATTGAAGTCACTATCTTGATCAAACTAAAGAATTCTTCAGATTTTGGGACTATCCAGACAGAAAAATTATGCAAGGCCATGCATACCATATTATATCTGAGATAATGCATGGCGTTTTATATGCCGATTTATGGAAGAAAACGTTTTTCTCAAAGTTTCCATCAAAGCACATATGGACACATAGGGCCATTTATGGGCAAGGGTTCCATATATGGGTGTAATACATTTGTCCAATTTCTGATGTGTCCATCTAATCCCTATAGCTCGTATCTGCTTCGTGTCCAATCATGCTTCTGTATGAACAAGGTGGGCTGGGAGCCTGGGCAGTTAGGAATTTTTCAATTAAAAACCGAATAATGGGTTAAATGCTTTGGCACGGGCTACCCAGCAGGAGGTCATGGTCAAGAGGCCCGTGGTCGGTTGACCACCTGCTAAGGCATTAACGGGGTTTTAATCCTTTGTCCTAAACCGGGGATTAAAGATGTTCAAGCTTGCGCTCTGGATTAACTCCTATTGCATGGTGTGTTGATTGGGTAAAGCCGAAAACGCTTTAGACAGTTAAATTATAGGCATGTCCGTACTTATTTGGAACTGGCCAAAGAATGTTTATTTCATTTTAACGTGGCTTACAGCATCAATTATGCCTTGAGATTTCGCGGCGATATCACGATTCATTAATTGTCCAGTCGTAAATAATTCCTGCAAACCGCGTCTGTTTGGCACCAATCCGGATTTAATTATATGGATGCATGGAAAGTGTATTTGAGGTGCAGTTGCAAACCGACAAATAATCGGCGTTTGAGTAATTAGCTGTGATTAATATAAAGCAACCACTAATTACTTAATTGGTTTGTGTATCGATTAAAATTTGCATTGAAAATGCAAGAGCTTCGTACATTTGTTACTGGCTATATATCGCCCTTTTGGTCAATACTTAACAAAGTTTTGCCCATAGGCTACTCGAATATGTAATTTAGATTGTGAATAACTGAACATTGAATTTCAATGCTGACCTGAATGCTTTTTTTTATAAGAATGGGCACGTCTGTCATTTGTTTCATATATCTCCTTTGTGGCATGCATGGTATACAGTGTAGAAAGTACTAACCATTATCCATATTCTTCTCCATTAACTCTTCGTTCCACAGTTCATTATTAATTTCAGTAATTTGCATTTAACGGGTGTGTACGGATAAGTCAATTAATAAACAACTTGTTACAAATATTTAATAATATAATCTGTTTATATATACACTTTGGTATTTTGAAAACACAAAGTTCGCTTAATTTAACACTGTATATAGGTAGCTAATACTTGAATATTATTACAAAGAAACAGGATGTGAAAAATATTCATAAAACACTGACATTTTGAGACAATACGAATTTATCAAAGCATTGCAATGTCATGTTTTACAAAACCTAAAAAGTTAAGACATATACTTACATCTTCACATACATGTATTAATATCAGATTCCACGGCAAACATTTTCCAAGTCGAAGAAGTATATATAGGGAATGATGAAGTAAGGAAATACTCTGCACTGAGACTAGCTCTCGTGACAGGTAAACTCCTGGTGTAGATGTCATTAATTTGCCCACCTGGCAATTGGAAATAGTATTTGGTATTGTTCGGTAATTTATAGAAACATATAATATGAGAGAGGAAGAAGCACGGTCGCGACTGATTTTTAGAGGAACCCATATGGCATTTGCCTGAAAACCGCGAAAACCAAAGTCATGGTAGGCGGCCCAGGAATTGAACCCAGGTCTCTCAAATGAAAATCCGATAGTTACCACGAATCGACGAATTATAGAAGGAATCGACGTTAGACGAATCGTTTCATTGTATGAAATTGAAACACGAGTTTTCAAGCAGTCCAAAAGAGACTCCGTAACAGGGGTTTTTCCCTTCTGCGCGTACTTTACTTTATTTCAATTAACTGTTGTTTCGTTTGTGGGGACGAACAGTTTTATTGTACGAAGATACTGTATCAAGCTCATTATAATTGAGTAATTATGTCACGTAAGCAAAAGACTTGTTATTTATTTGAGAGAAATCCGGTAATGCTTATTATGCTAACTTATTAAAAAGTTCTTATTTTTTTAAATTATCTTTAATTAATCTTATTTCCATTGGCATTTTCAACAAGCAACTTCCGTTTTCCAAACAAGTGCCTTTACCAAAGTATGCAGACAGCTTTGAACTAGTCATAAATGGGACAATAACTTCGGCGCCACCTGAGTAAGTTATAATATTTGCTATCAGTAATGTAATATTATGCATATTGCAAGTAATGGTAATTAACTTTTAAAAACTACATATTTGTTTTTGTATGCATATGTGTGTACGCTATGCAGATTGGAGATAAACATTTTGGAACATGAGGATGATGATGCTATAAACTTTCAAATGCACCTGCGCAAAAGTGAGAACAGGACTGTGTTTAATAGTGATACAGTATGGCCCATATATGGTGATTTTTCTTCGCTAAAAAGAAATGATTCATTAAATATCAAAATATCAAACGAACTTCGATTTCAGAACTATAGGGTAACAAGAACATTCTTAAAAAAAAATACTTCCATAAACGTTGACATCTCCAAGAATACGCCCACGAATACTAATGCCTGGTTCACAATGCATCGCCCGACGTCGTCTGTTGGGCGAGGCGGAGCCTAATTTTTTGCAGAAAAACGTCACACGGTTTGACGGCGGTTGAAGTGTGGTTCACAATGGACCGACCGACGTCTAAA
>JAQGBW010006252.1:0-10854 GCA_034698625.1 Julus scanicus
CGTCTTAAAGAATGTGTATACATTTTTAATTTTATTGAAACTTTTTTATTTTGAAAATTAGGTGAAGTGCAAATTTTTACTCATTGAAATACATAGGGTACTAGACGCCCTTAAATTGTTTTCTATTGTTTTCTATTGTTCAGTCAATACAGCTAAACCATAGAAGTCAATAAAAGCCAATAGAAATCAATACAGGAACCACATAAAACAATTAAAATCAATATAAATCTCTATTGGTTTCTATTGTTTTTTTCACCAGGGAAGGCAAGTTAACATAATGGAAACAGTCAATTTTTCTACTTAGGCTTAACGTTTTATGTTCAGCATTTCTTTGCCCTTCGAATTCAGTAATATAATTATTACCGGACAATTAATATCATTACCAGTCATTGAGACGAACTTGCTAAAATATCATTGGTGAAGCAATTGGCAAATGACAAACTCCCAACAACAAATATAATTTAATAGAAGTTAGAATGAACAAAACAGTTTAATTGCCGAAATTATTTAAAAACTAGGACGAACGGGGCCCGAAAAATCACTGACGAAAAAAATAAAGATTGATGTGGGATGATGGGACGTGATGTAGTATAACTTTTGAACAGGAAACGCCATGCTAATTAACTTATAAAAATTTATAAGTTGCAAAATCAGCAGATGTAAATATACCTCCACGCAATGAAGTACAATGAAGGCAAAAGTTGTTGACTTGTAAACTGTGTGTAGTGTTAGGTTACATGAACAATTTTAAATAAATTGTTAATCATAAGCAAAGTGTAATCTATGGATGATTACTTAAAAAATAAATTGCTATATGACATGCTAATAATAAATCTAAATTAATTAAGTATAAAAACAACTACTTTTATGTCTTGATAGAGAATTGTTAATTAAGCTAAAGCTACTAATACGTGATTCTTAGTGGTTCTGCAATGGCTTTTTAACTTCATACATGAAGAAAACTAGCTAATTTATAGTTTATTCTGGCATTATTATAAATGAAAAAGGCATTGTCAGGCTTGTCTCGCCAAATTGAGCAGAGCCTAGACTCCACAACATCACTCATAATACACTATACTAATATGAGATTGCCTTCTCCATTGAAAGTCTGCTAGAAAACATTCAGGTGGTTTTTGACATTATCCAACAATAAAAAATACCCTGTTTACATGTGTCTGGCACAATCTGAAGATAAATGATAACCAATGGGAACGAGGCCTCCACAGTCTACTAATCAGACAAAGAAATACAAGTATCATAAATTATTTTACAAGAAAGCACAAATTATCCCTCCATAATACACGTATAATACGAGTTGAATGGCACATTTACGTTTTTGTAATAAAAAAAAAACCTATCTTGAAAATGACCGGCGTTGAATAGTGTAGAATTAAATTCACGTTTAGCTTTATGGAGTGGGTATATAATACGGAAATAAATTTTATTTTATAGTTTGTATATTTGGATTTATGGTTTATTTGGAAAACCTTATTCACAAAAAGGGAAAAAGTCAACAGTCGTTGGCAAAAAAAACATGGGAGAGCAATTTATAGTCGTTATTGTAACTTGTTTAGTTTGCATATTTTTATTTTTATCCAAGCATGTGCATACTTTTGTATTTGTTAGAGAGACAGTTTTAATATCATTGAATTCATATATTTGCGATACATTTATTTTTTAAAGATTTTTTTTGAGAAAAGGGAGACCGCAATTCCCAATACAGACAAATGATTTTTCTTTTTAACTTACGTTTTTAATTCATTAACGTATTATACAGGGTTCCCCCATAAATTAAATACTCAACAAATTGTTTAAAACAAATTTCCCTGAACTGCTTAACCAACACAAACTGCTGTAATATTGCTAAAGCTAAGGATAATCCTGAAAAATGCAATTTTACATACAGGAAATTGCATTTTTACCATCAATAGTGGACGTTCTATTAAGTCTGATGACTTCACCCTCATTCTGTCCATATGGAGTCCACAGTCCAGCAAACCAAGATAGTGTTTAAGAGTTCAACAATTTTCATACTGAATTTCCCTGACTTTTTCCAAATATTACATTTTTTCCTAACTTTTCCAGGTCATTCCCATTTCCCTGACAATTTCTGGTTTTCCAGGTCTGTAGGAACCGTGGTATATTTTGAAGATACATATTTAATAACTTTAAAATACAAAGGAATGCCATAAACATATAAGGTCAGCTAATCTAATTCCCACACCACATCGTAAAAAGTTTCAGTTTGCTCTGCCAAATTAAAAATCTCTTAAATATTTAAAACTCCATCGGAGGAATATCTGTTAAGTGGTTCGGGGTGAAAATTCGTGAATTAATCTGATGGCGTCTTGATTCTGAGCCATAAAAGAATATTAAATGAAAAATAATCTTACATTAAACAACTATCAGTCAAATGTGAGTTTGAGTGGCGACTTTTTCGAATTACTTAATAACCGGTTAAGTACCCAAGTAGCTCTCCAATTTGATCACGAGCACGCTGATTTACCTCTCAATTACTACAATTATGACGAAGTCAAAGATTACGTCACTGTTGTTTTTTTCACACAAATCATGGTGTTAGTAGGCGTAAACAAGGTTGAGCAATGCGTACCACAAAAATATAACAAACTATAATTCACTTTAATCGACGATTTCACGAATTTAGCAAATGATAGCAATGGCAATCGAGAATTATATGTAGGACCAGATGTTTTTAAGTGACTCCACACCATGTATGCATCAATTAATAAGTGCCAAATACCAAGAATGTAATGCAGTCTGTTAAGAATGTATAATACCACTATGTTGTTCACATTTTGAAACAATTGGAATGATTTTAAAGTGGAAGAAATCTTAGAAAACGCCATATTCTCATCAAATATGGACATTTCAGCAACATATTAATGAATTTGTCAGTTATAAAAACAACATGCAAATACTCATATAATATGCTGTCAACAAAGTGCATGTATTAATATTGTCTTCCATGAAATACATTTCCAACCACATGATTTCAGAATAATTATCCTAACTGGTATTAGTGTTTAGATTGGCATTAACATATACTGTTGCCAAATAATCATGCAAAAATGAAAATTACAACAATTAATATTCAGCTTTTTTGAGTTTTAACATTTTGGAAAATACAACGAAATCAGAAAAGCTATTACAATTTTTTTTATCAGACATGCATGTATTGTCTATTGTGATAACAAACCTATCACATTCCATATCGACCATGAAACAACCTTGTAGTTACACATACATTGTCGATTTTATAGTATCATACAAAAAGTACCCAATTCCGAAATTTTTATGGAATTATCAATTCAATATATAAGTACTCTACAGTTAGTGCCAATATGTAATGGTAGGAGGTCAAGCCAAGTTGACTTAGTTATCATAATTAACCTACAGACAACTCCATGAAAGTAACTTTATTAAGCCTCCTAAGTTCAGAGAACAGGTTGATATTATTTCAGTACTACTCAAATAATAAATACGCACGAGTTGAAATACAAACCATGCAGCACCAGAACTACTCGAAAGTTTAGTTCTCATGCAAAAATCAGGACGAAAAACGTTCTATAGGCATCCACAATTTAGGTCTGCATCAGTGTTTATATGTACATACCTCAAGAAAAAATGATTTAATCCAGGAAGGTCACAGCATGAGGTTATCAGTCAATATTTCCAAATGGCAAACAGTATGTCCTGACGAAGTTCAAGAAAACGTAAAAGTCCACGAAATTAACAGAAGTTAGTTCCCACTGATTCACACAAGTCAGCGTCTGGCACGACTATGACGCTCCTCCACCACTTTTTTGCATTGAATGCATATACGCGAATGTCATGGTAAAAATCCAAAATTTGGTTCATGAAAAAAAAAACTGCCTGTTGCTATCCCCCAGCGTCTCTGGACTTGGCACTTTGAATATGCGAGTGAATGGGACACCCTGCAGTTCGTGGCATCCAACAATCATAAATGCTGATTGTTACGTCGCATTTTGTAATGCAACTCAACGTAGGCCAGCAGCCAAAAAAAACCGAAAAAAAACTTTGGGGTTAGCTGGGATGGCATGACCTCCACAACGTATAACTTGGCTCCGATTCACATTTTTAATAGTAACTGGGTGCTCTAATATTAACAACCAATGTCAATGGGAAAGTGACTGAGTGAAAGAGGAAGGGAGGAGAGGGAGGACTTAAACCACACACAAAAAACTCAAACACATTGCTATCATGAAAGCAAACTTGTGTTTGGGATAAAGCATAACAGATAAGTCTCGACCTATCCTAAAAAACTGCAGAATTTATGATTGCGGAATGATGGGGTAGTTGCATCTTGTGAAATCTATGGTAGTTGCCATTAACTGAAGCAAACCAACCCACTCCTTATATTTTTACCAGAATTTCTGCACCTATCATTACCATGCCAACTGTCAGTCAAATAGATAGATACGATGCATTTTTAGCAGAAATTGATAAATTTTAAAAATAAAATCCATGCACACATTATTCGTTACTAGGTTTTCAGAAAAAAAATTAAATAACAATTTAACAAGACATGCCAAAAATACTGTTGTTGTTGAAAATGTCTTTTGAAAAGAAAGTATTATGGGGCCATTCAAAAACGACATCTTCAAGAAGGGGATGGAGTAGGGGGTCTTCTGACATGTGGACACAATTTTAACAGGGGGGAGGGAAGGGGAAATCAATATGGACGTCCACTAATGAAGGTATTTTTCATTTTCTCTGGTTAATTCGGTTTTAAAGGTCAGTAAAAGAGGAAAGGGACATCAGAAAAATGTGCGCAGTCCCAAATGTACTCTAATGTTTAAAAATTCGGGAAAGTCGGGAATTTAGTGTTAAACACTATGCTGCAATTTCCCTTCGAGGTCAGACAATTTCCGTTAATCAGAAAAATCTGGAAATCTTCGAAATTTATAAGATGCGCTTTTATATGTTTCAACAAATTTTCTTGACACCCTACTTTTCAAAAAAAAAAAACTAAGGACATCTATGAGGAAGAAGAAGGGGTCTGGTCTAAAATGGACATCGTCTGGACAGGGGTAAGGCCTGTGCCTTTTTGAATGACCCTTATGCAAATGTGAAAATAACGCACTTTTCCACAACAACAACTTTAGTTCCTATAAAAAAGTACTTTCATTCCAAAATCTACTGGTTATTGGCATTGCGGACCTATCCTGAATGCAAATCTATTGGGCGAACGTTATCTTATACAAGTAAAAATTCAATACCAGATGTTATGATTAGTTCATTAAAAAAAAAGTTTCATATATCGATTTAAATGTAACGAATAATAGTGCAACCTGCAATCAGTCTAGCCATATTTTATAGTCGAAGTTTGATACCAATGAACCCGAATTTTCTGGAAGAATCAAGCGATAACTACAAGAATGGATTCCTTTGACAGAGGTGTCATATACTAGACAACCTCACCATACTGTAATAAATGTGAAAAGTGTCCGCATAAGGGGTTAACTATACATAAATTGTATTCAACAGGTGATAAAATGAAAAAGAGTCTCAGCAAACAAACTCGACATTTACCCTTTCGTTACTAGCATAACAAACTTATCAGCATACTTCCGTTTACCACTTGGCAGTAAACTAAAAAATGGCAGGCAAACACCAAAGCAAACATAGGCTTATTTTATAAATAATGTCATAAAATGCAAGGGTTTCGACATCTCCTATCACATTGGCATTTTAAGATTTCTAGTCAATATCAACAGTACCAGATGCTTTTTACCTGTCCAAGATTACAGGTTATAATAAAGTGGTGGCTATGTTTACTCTGATGCAAACAGCTAGATTTCTGAAGAAAATGTAAATTACAGAATAATTGGTTGTGCAAAGTTTCTGTCCAGACATATGAATAGGGGAGACCGGGGCACAGTGGGACACGGGGCACAGCGGTACAACGTCTTTATAAAATCAGGTTTTATCAGCAACCCAATGCTTTTTATTTGCAAAGCAACTGTCTGCAGCACTCTTTCATTAACCGAAATTTCTGCGATCTGACACAAGTATAGAAGAAAATATTTGCAGTTAAAAGTTTTTGTTCTTGAAAAGTAATTATTTAACTCGCAATTGGATTTTTATTCTAGGTGTAATTTTAAAACATTAGTAATGCTGCAATATTCCATTGACAAGTGTTTATATCCAGCTATAATTTAAAACTAAAGTTTATGGTAACTAGCCATGTGGTCAGCTGCAAGGCCTTATTCAAATCCAATTGGTTATACGGGGTACAGTGGACCACAACATTATGGGGAACAGTGGGACATGTCCCAGCATACCCCAATTAATGTTTTTTGGAAAATATTTGCATATTTTCTCATTAATCACAACTTTATAAAAACCATGTTTAAATTTATGTTTTAAAGTAAAAATGGTTCACAATCACAACAACATAAAACACATTTGGACAAGTTAGCAGTGAAAATATGAAAGCTGCTGTAATTACGGTTAATTTTAATCGTTTTTGTAATTTACACTCGGTATTTTAAATTGACGTGCTGAATTAAACACAATTAATCAATGTGGTGTTCTTTTTCTTGTAAAATTTATCTTAATTTCTTGTGGACCACTACCCTATGCCATGTCACACTGTGCCCTGGTATAGGGGCACAGTGGGACAGTCTGTGCGACCAATTTTAATCTTTTATAGCAAAAAAAAAACTAGTAGTTCTAAAACGATGACAAAATTTATACAGATCCTGAAGGCTTGTATATTACTGTGTTATTCTTTTAAAATACTAAAAGTTAAATATTTTTCCCAAAAAAAAATGAATTCTAAAAAGTGTACCCACTGTGCCCTGGTCTCCCCTGCTGTACGATTCAGCGATAATGAAAACTACATTATTGAAAAAAGGTATTCTATTCTAGTGACAGCACAAATACTTTTGAATTCCAACAATGATAGTGTAAAACGAAAGTTTAACCTTTTCGATGTGAAAGTTCAGTCAGTCAACACTCAACCTTTCAAAATCACCTGCGATGAAACGTTGTATTTTCAATCATAAGTAAAACAATATTGGGCAAGACTAGTAAAAAATTGAATCAGTCTTAATTTTCCGAACCTGCCATGCAACGGATTTTGCACAGTCAATTGGGTTGATGATAATACTCCAACCTACATGATTTTAACCGTGCCAGCGCAGTAATAAAGCACCGAAGAAAATCACAATTCACTCACGGATGCAGTAACCCACATGTTAAATGTGTTAGTTAACCTTGCAAATATTGGCGAACGCCCAACTAAACAAGAAATTATAGGTCGTGCTAACAGATTCCCATTTGGGAAAGGGATGTTCTGGTATAAAACTAAACCAGAAAGCAATACAAGTCTGTTGCGCAGCTCTTTATTAACTTTATTCGGAAGTTAACATAATAAACAATGATCCATGAAGCCATTTTTAACCGTTCGTATTACAAATAAAAACATATGACCCAAGAGAATTTTTTGCTGCAAGGAGCACGCAGTAAATTTAATAGCAACCATTGTTAATTACCAATGTAAACAAACGTCAATAGATTTCCTATAGTCATGCATTCACGACGGGTGGGACCTTTGATCATGTCAAGGAAGATTAATCTTCCTCCCATAAGATACAAAAGGAAATTTCATGGAGTCGTTTTCAGCACCTACGTGATGCTTATCACCAATTGATAGTTATAACATTATAAATTAAATTCTAAAAATAATAAAAAAGGGTGTCGAGATCACATTATGTATTCAGATTACAATTTTGGATCTGTCCAAAGACAACTCCTTACAGACAATAGATCCCAAGTTGAAGTTAAAATACAAGGTTTGTCCCAAAAGTAAGTGTACTGATTTGCCAACGAGCGACTAGGCCAGACGAACCTCGTTCTGGAAGGCTCCCATCGTCAACAAAAGATCAAAATGTGGAAATTGTACCAACTGTGTGATGATTGCAGGAAAAAATAGGCTTGGATAAAAATGCAACTCATAGAATTTTTAACAGGCGTTTTTACTACTCATACAGCACTTTCAATTGGAAAGTTTTTATCGGAAAACAAATATCCCACACTTCCACAACCTCTTTACAGCCCCTAAATAGCTTTTTGCCACTTCTACCCTTTCCCAAAGTTGAAAGCCAAGAGAAAGGGTCATCGTTAAGGAACCCTAAACACTACCTGAAAATGTCGTCCAGTAGGGGTCATTCAAAAATTAAGTCACACCTAGGGAGGTTGGTGGTTTTTTTTTTGTGACAATTGTGACCAAGGGATGGGGGAATTGTGACTAAGGGGTGGGGGGTGTTTAAAAAGATGCAAAAAAGTGTGACAGAATTTATGGATCACCCCTTACGACATGTGGAAAAAACGATAAGCTGTAATGTCATGTACTCTTAAAAAAAATCAGTACACTTACTTTTGGGACAAACCTCGTATGCTGTTTAACATTTCAATTGTTAGTCTTAGTTAGACTTGCACAAAGTGTAGCAAGAAATTTTATTGGAAGTGCATTCCTGTATATTGTTTTGAATGACATTGCATAGCATTCAAGGAAACGTATCCTACACAAGTACGTCATATCAATTGTGACAACATTACTAGCTATGTTATATACCAGCGATAATGAAACCTGGTTATATTTTGGCATATCATCTGACAGACAATTCATATATCATTTTATAAATAGCTTCACAAAAATTTCAGTCATCATAATAATTTTTTTTAAGTTTAATAAAAAAAAAATATCGATTACAACGAAAAGTTCATTACAACAGCATAGTACTACTGCTATACTTTAGTACTCAATTTGAATTGTGTTCCCTATATATATAGTGGATATATACATTGCGAGTTATCCTCGATTATTCGTTTTATTGATATGATGTCTTGACTTCGACTTTTATTGTATCTTATTATGTTTTATTGCTTTTATGTGAAATGTGTGATTTGCAACGGCTCCTCGTAATTGAGGTAAAATCGTGATTTTTAAATGTATATATCTCGAAACGAGGGTTTTAGTCCCGATTTACACTTGTAGTGTGGAATTGAATAAATAATAATAATAATAATAATAATAATTGTAAACTATGTAAATATACAAAATCATAAATACGCATAATAAGCTATAAAATTTGAATTTTGAACAAAAGTAAATTGAATCTTAAATATCTAAACAAAATTTCCAAAATGTTTGACAAAACTTGGAATAACTTTGGGATGATCGGGTTCAGCAGTGATAGAAGTTTCAAGGCCGTTGCCACACACAGTACACGCGTACTCTTCTGATTTCAGTATCACATCCAACATGAATATATAATTTACATTTTCGTAAGCAAAAATAAGGCTTCAGTCTCATTGCGTCTTAATATTAATCAGAATTACTAACATCACTGTCCTCCTTCTATGTCCATGCCAAAAGCACCAAACTTTTCTAAAGCCGGGTCTCCACCAAGACGTATATGTATGTACACGTTTTTTACAAACATATGCAAAAAAGTTTGCCCTCCGCGTTTTTTGTAAATACGTGTACATACGTACATGTACGTCTTGGTGGAGAGCCTAAAAATAATTAAAACTTGAATCTTACCTGCAAAAGGTACATCGCCAGTGATTTCCTCAATGTTTTCGGTTGAAACTGATTTGTTTTCTTTGGTGACCACTCGCAGCGTTATTTCCCCGTGTTCGTGTTGAATCAACTGAAACACTTCGTCTTCGGTAAACGTTTCATTGTCCCGAGACCGCCGTTTGTACTCCTGGATAAAACAAAACAATTCCCATTAAAAATAGCCCAGATTATTCACCGAAAATCGGACTCGATGCCAATAAAAGAGGTCAGTGACTCTTCCTAAAAACATTACTCGCCATGATAGCTTCAAATGAGCACTGTCTAAACACTTACGATGAAAGACTGTATTATTATTTAGTAGAAACTTTCAAGTAAGAAATTACGAAAGCAGCAGGAAATGGGTTTCTGAGTCACACAAGTTTGTATAGACGCTCATTACCTAGAAATCCTTGAGAAAACGAAGTTCAACCAAATGCATAGCATTGGACATCCACTAACAATTCAATTTCCCTGAACACCATAGGATGTGTAAAATACCTTCAAGCTGTAGGTGATTTCTTATCTGCATACCATGAAGACTTTCTGCACACCCTGTAACCTCATATAATTAAACTGAACACGCACTGTCTGCGTGCGTTAACTACGTAAATGACTTCACAAATCGGCTTCCAACTGCTTTGAAATTGACATCATCCTTATTTAATGTAGAAAAAATATTTATGACCGGCAATATTGCTAGGAATTTTACAATGATTGTGTTTCGTTAATGAGTTCTGGTATTTCGTAACGCAATGCGTCACGTAATGTTATTGTTGCTTATAACCAATCATTACATACAGTACAAGGTGTTCATTAAGTCATAAATGGCGGCCGGAAATCATGAATGTAAAGGCTACACATCTCAAGTTTCAAGTCTAAAATAAGTATGCAGATAGAGCGCTTTACTAAATTTCTGTATGTAGATTTATAGCATGTGGCTAAAAAAGATTAAACACTCTTACCATAGAGGTTCAAAATTTAAAATGATTATTTAAAACTTAAATGAAAAATATACCTTCCAGTAATAATAGCTTGCTTAACAACAATGAACTTAATACATTTGCGAGTAATAAATTAATAGTAGTAGCAGGGTTTTTTTTTATGGGGGATAGTGGAGATTCTTATAGTGTCAAATAATTGGCCAGATCCGAAAGAGGTTGCCTCTTTTAAGGGGGATCACAACCCTATCACTTTCAATGGGTGAAATTTCAAAACACAATCACAGCCAAACAAAACGAGAT
>JAQGBW010006253.1:0-10852 GCA_034698625.1 Julus scanicus
CCTATCTGACATGTAGCATGAGACAGGCACTCACTTCACACGAGTCACAACCTATCTGACATGTAGCATGAGACAGGCACTCACTTCACACTAGTCACAACCTATCTGACATAGTATGAGACAGGTACTCGCTTCACACGAGTCACAATTTATCTGACATAGTATGAGACAGGTACTCACTTCACACGAGTCACAATTTAACTGGCATGTAGTACGAGACAGGTACTCATCAGGAGTCACTAATGTGTTCAATTCTACTGAAACATTACACTGTATACACTCTGATCTTGCACAGCACTGCACTGCACTACACTGCTTTTTTCAGCATATATATGAAATCTACCAAGCAAATACTTTACTGCATCAGAGGCCCTCCTCTGATCCTCAACTTTTCCTCCAAAGATTCCCTTTGGACAATTTTTGAGTGTAAAACATACGTAAAGTACATGCCAAACATTCTCTACACGAGTCATAACCTGTCTCCACCAGTCTTAACTTGGGCTCCAGTTATTTAGTGTAACAAATATATTTGTGTTGTGATATCTCTCGATGGCGCCACAACCTATATGTATCATTCAAGAATTTTTCAAACAAGAAACTAGCATGTTGTCAAGCATGCAGAAAAACTGACTTTATAGGATGTATTCTTGGTTGCATCAAGGAAGCATTGAATTAAAAATCATAAAACCATAATTTCATCGCATTTTTAGTGCATTTTTCAGTCACCAAGCACTTATCAAACAAGACCAGCTTCCGCTTTTCAATTTCACGCTGCTTTGTTCCAGACTTCTTTTCGGCATAACTGAATTGGTCTTAGCTTTTGCAAAACCTCCGAAAAGCAATAACGGAAGTGCAATCAAGACTTACAGACAGGATCCTCAATGATTGCTGCCTGATATCGACCCTTAGCGCTGATCAAGAACTCTTGGCTAAGTGCTTCCAACAACAGAGTCTACAAAATGGGCAAAACCTGCCCAAGATCAGAGATCTCACCAATTTCTTAGATGCAATTTTTTTTTGTTCCTGTTCCAAGACTTCATCTCATTTTCACCTTGCGCTTAAATGAACAAACGGATTGTTGCACTGCGACACTGAGGCCTCCAGAGTTGATGTCTTTGGCATCACTGCGTGCACTGCTTCTGATTGCTGCAGACACGACCAAGCCAAGCAGGTTTCCCTCCAGTGTCCATGGACACCTTTTGTCTTAGATCCAATTACGGTTTATGAAACACTGGATCGAATATCTGGACATATACACGTGTTCCATTCCAGGATAATTTGAGGTAATTTCGATAGTTATTCTCCCCCAGGGAATAGTGGTGCTGAGCCCGCTAAAGGTGAAAATATCTATAAACGCGCCAATCAATTTGGACTCAACTGTTTGGATCTCGAGTATCTATATATTTTTTTTACTCCAGCGAGCTTTTGTATTGGAAAAAAAGAGCAGATGCCACACAAGCAGGCTCAGCGAGGGATTGCAAAAATAACCCTGGAGGAAACTGTAGACAATTTCAATTCAAGTATATATGCTGAAGCGCTATAGTATACTTTGAAGGTAGTATATGGTGTCCAGACTCTTGGGCGTGGCAACTTCCGTTCGAAGTCCCACCCACTTCCTGTTGCTAATGGGCGAATTAAATGGAAGAAGGTGACGAGGCAGGTGCGGATTCGTTGAAGCACACATAACAATCGAGCATCAGTGCATCAAAGAATTAATTGTATTTACTATTTAAAACATAGGAATCACTAATGGCAATTTATGTTCTAGGGATGACATCCCAAAATTGTACCTAAATCCAACCTTTAATCACATAGGATTACAATAACATTAATTAGCTCATAAACTCCACAACAATTTAAGGTCCTTT
Source organism: Julus scanicus (assembly GCA_034698625.1). NCBI lineage: Eukaryota > Metazoa > Arthropoda > Diplopoda > Julida > Julidae > Julus > Julus scanicus. Next base: position 1,869 of record JAQGBW010006253.1, read on the forward strand.
TCCATCTGTAAACTAATATCTGGCTTCATCAGGGTCTAGGAAACTAGCTTGAACCCATGATGTACAGACAAAACAGAATCTAACATGTAGTGTTAAAGATTTGACACAAAAAAAATGTTACCAAACATTTCATTATCAGTGTCGACTTTCATGATACAATGATTTGAACCTCTTGGAAGAACAGTTCAGAGTCATTGAGTGCTAGCATTCTAGAATCCCATGTTTATTTCTGATGTATGTGCCTATTTCCCTTAGATTTTCTCTGGAAGTTTTGGAACATACTATGAGATAATGATGTGAGAGGCCTATAAAAGGAACTTCCACAACTCATTGTTTGCCTATCTTGTTGAAGACAAATGTTGGAAACAACCTTGCAAGCAATCCTGCTAAATGAAATAAAGACCTTGTCTTAATTGTCGAACAGTTGCAATCACTTCTAGATGCAGAGTGGTTACAAATCTTATTTGCCATTATCATTAACCTCATATTATTAGTTTATTATCAGTTTTTCACTTTATCATCACTTTGCATCAGTTTACAACCAATTTATTCCACAAGGAATAAATATATTTTAACTTGGACAGAATCCAAAATTAAAGGTTTGAATATACAAATCTCTGCTATATATTTTTGAATTCTTCCCTGGTGAAAAAAACAATAGAGATTTTTATTGTTTTCTATTGTTATTTGGAACGTTGTTTTCTATTGGTATCAATTGTTTTCTATGTTTTTTTTATTGTTTTCTATTGTTCAGTCAATACAGCTAAACTATAGAAGTCAATAGAAGCCAATTGAAGTCAATACGGGAACCATAGAAAACAATTAAAACCAATAAAGTGTCCAAATAACAATAGAAACCAATAGAAATCTATATTGGTTTCTATAGTTTTTTTCACCAGGGATGCATTTTATGCATTTTTCTTACATGCATTTTACAAAAACTAACATAATTGCAAAATTCCTCCGTATAACAAAAACATGAACCTCGATGAACTATTCATTCCACGTTAGACAATAAAAAATTACGTTATATTATTTCAAAAAAGCAAAAATATATTTGTGTGCCACTGTCTGCAATGACTTCAGGAGAGGCTCGATTCCATATGTCTGTGGTTGTGAGTCAGTTAGCATTCAACATGCATGTCTCTGACAAAGGCAGACTGCGGATTGGCTGATGATAACCACGGAAGAAGAACGACTCCCATTGACGACGTTAACGTTCGTCAACTGCCATTTGGGCCGATAAACGAGACTGCATGCCAAACTCAATTCCTGCAACTGCAATCCCGGATTTCAAAGTCTGGCAACGGCGGCAAGTGGTTTTGTATTCCTGGCAGCGCCTGTCGGAATTTCAATAAAAAGTCACTTTCATCAAAACAAACAGCGGATACAAAATCCGCGGGCCAGCAGCATTGGATGCGAGGCTGCTCCAGGCCCTGCCCTTTGCCTCCTCCTCCTATCTTAACTCCGAGTGACAGTCCAATTTCCTCAGGCCCCAGGCAAATTACCACCAAGTAAAGACTGCTTGCACACGGGCCACCGACTTTTATGGAAATCTCGCGTTTCCACGTCTGCAAGAGGATCTAAACAGCCCATGGCATCCTGCACAACGATCGCGTAAAACTAAATAAGAGGGGCCGGTGCCCTAAGAGAGCCATTTGTGCAGTCGAGCGGTATATCTGGCGCCACCCCACCACATGCCCTTCATGACCCACCAATCGACAGAGACCGTGGGGTGGGGATGGGGAGGAGGGTGCCATCAACGGTGATTGTCCGGAGATATGAAATAGGACACCGGTTTCATCGACACCAAGTGCCAAGAGTCGTTGCTCGGACTCTGGATGTAGCTATGAAGACACTGAAGAGTTTTCATGGAAAAGAATTTCACTGACACTAAAGAGTTTTGTGGAATGGGATTTTACTGACACTGAATAGTTTTCATGGAAAAGGAATTGCACTGAAACTGAAGAGTTTTGTGGAAAGGAATTTTCACACTGAAGAGTTTTATGAAATGGGATTTCACTGACACTGAAGAGTTTTCATGGAAAGGAATTGCACTGATACTGAAGAGTTTTGATGGAAAAGGAATTTCACTGACACTGAAGAGTTTTTCATGGAAAAGGAATTTCACTGACACTGAAGAGTTTTCATGGAAACAAATTTCACTGACACTGAAGAGTTTTCATGGAAAAGAATTTCACTGACACTAAAGAGTTTTGTGGAAAGGAATTTTCACACTGTAGAGTTTTGTGGAAACAAATTTCACTGACACTGAAGAATTTTGATGGAAAAGGAATTTCACTGACACTGAAGAGTTTTCATGGAAAAGGAATTGCACTGAAACTGAAGAGTTTTGTGGAAAGGAATTTCACTGACACTAAAGAGTTTTCATGTAAAAAGAATTTCACTTACTCGCATTGCATCGACTTGCAGAGAATCTGCACCGTTGCTTTGAGAATCTCTCGGCTGCAGAAAGTCTCAAAGACATGGATGGAAAAACGAAACCTGTGGTTTTGTTGTTTCTTGTATAAGTTCAGCGCTACACACTAACATAAAAGAATAAATGTGGTTTTTTGGGGGTTTTTACAAAATGGCTTCAGCTGTCGGAAGGTAACATGACAGATGATCTAAGAAAAAACAATTTCGATCGATGTTGCATACAGTCATCGATCTACACACACAAAAATGACAGTGTGATGCATATCACATAGTCCAGCAATAACCAAAGTATCAAAGTTAAGGGGTTGTGCGCATGCACCATGGTGCAACATATTTGTTTTTTTCCATTGATCAAAGATAATGGATGGTACACATCTCATGACGTTGTGCTCCAATGAAAGACATGTTCTGGTGCACATATCATCGCTGACAGCCTGTGATCTAACGAATGACATGTTCTGGAGTACATATCATCAATGTACAGTCTGTGACTACGAAATGACATGCTCTGGAGCAAATCTCATCGCTCTACAGCCTGTACTCCAATGAATTACATGTTCTGGTACATACATATGATCAGTCTGTAACTACCAAATGACATGTTCTATAGCACATCTCATCACTGTACAGTCTGTGCTCCAATGAATTACTTGTTCTGGTACATATATCATCGCTGTACAGTCTGTGTCTACCAAATGTCATGTTCTGGTACATATTTCATCGATGCACATCCTACGACTACCAAATGACATGTTCTGGTGCACATCTCATCTCTGTGCTCTAAGGAATGATAGGTTTTGGTGCACATCTACTCGCTGTGCAGCGTGTGCTGTAATTAATGACATGTTATGATGCACATATCATCGTGACCAGTATGTGATCTAATGAATGAAGTGTTCTGGTGCACTTCTCTTAACTGTGCTCTTACTAATCACATGTTCTGGTGCACATCTCACAGTTTTCCTATTACGAATGGCATGTTTTGGTACACAAGATATACAAAAATATCAATGTCGCACTTAGCAAGACTACTAAAAACGCAACAAATCCCCAAACTGCACCTAAATCTGAATATTCATCAAAATTACGTTAATAGCTCAGCACTGTTGATATTAAAACAGAAACATTGTTCCATAAATTCCCATCTGGTGAGCATCAAATAGAAACAACTACAACAACTAGCATCAGTCAAAATCTATTTTCGTTCATAAACTACAAATGGAGGGATTTTTATTTGCATGCAATATCGTTTTTCCTGTTTCTTATGAATGACCCCCTCCCATCCAGCACCGCCATTAAGACGTGCTTCTTCCTTTTCCATCGCCTTGAAATGTCCAAAGGCCGAGATCCAAGCTCACGTTATCGATTTCCAGCCTTTGGCAAAGATTGTCAATGTCTCCATTGCCGGAATATCAACATTCATGGCCATGTCCCCAGAGATGGCACACAGTGGCCCTGAGTGATGCAATTTTCTGCTCCCTTTTATTGATACGTAAATCGTCACTGCGATAAATTTTCTGCGCTTAATCTATGTACAAAAATGCAGAGAAAAAAAAGGGGGTGTTGGGGGAGGACATAAAACTACGAGAAAAGAGGAAAAATGGTTCGGTTGCATTTTAATGGGGTCTTGCATGTCTCCCAAGATGAGCAATTCTGTAAACATTCTTGGAGGGTGAAGAAACCCTGGATTGCCCACCGATTGCAAATTCCGGTCACATGCGGACAGGCAGTTAGGGCCGTGGTACACTGGGCCAACATGTCACAACTTGGAAAAATCCATTTTGGAACTGCATCATGGCACAGCAAATGGAGATTAAATAACTGTCCATGGTCAAGAAAAGCGGACTTAAAACAGGAGCTTATGAATCAATAAAGAACAAAACGCCACACAAATCCATCTCTATATTGCTTTAAAATTTGGAACCGTTCCCATGGACATTGGTGAGTTCCAATTACTAATAATCCACCTATTATGGTCCTTGCACGAACTGCGAGTAAGGGCCCCTGATGATGGCTATACAGTGGAGTCTCGCTTATACGAATATGAGGGGGAACAGAACATTCTTCATATAAGTGAATACAATGTGCATGTACTAGCAGGTTTTGTGGTTACTGTATTATAATAAATAGAGAATAATTCTTCTCAAAAAATGTCGTTTAATAGTTTTGTCAATGTATATGTACATACAAAGAAGTACAGAAACAAAAAACAAGATTTATTTAATATAATCACAAACAATAAGGTACATGTAACTTAAGTTACATCTTCAGAAATGTGCTTATTTCGTCTTAAAAAACTGATTTTAGCTTGCTTGTTTTTCCTGCAAGCTACATATTATATAAGACCAGTTCACAGTCAATAATAACATCAGACTTTTTCGTTTATGTCTTTAGAATAGATGAAACACTTCATAATTATGTGAAAAAGCTCTTCTTATGATTGAATAGTATTTACACAAGGGGATTATATCGGGGAAGGAATCTCCCTTTGTATAAGTGGAAGTTTTATATAACTGAATACCGTTTAAGCGAATAATGCATTACACAGGGTTAAATAGAGTTTTGCCAGGGAACAAGAAATTGTTTCGTATAAGTGAGACTCCACTGTATTAGCCTAAACTTCATCAAAATACCTCTTTGGCTTCTATGACAAACTCCGTTGCTAATGTCTGGACTGATATGGCAGATCTTCAGGGCTTTTAAAGACTCAAAACAATCCCAAGAGCTTTGAAGTTCCTACAGTAGGAGTCCATTGAACGTTGAATCCAATTTTAAGTCATTATAGGACCTAAGGCGCAGGAAACCAAAACACAATTTGCATACCACAGCTCAGGATATCAAAATCTTGCCATTAGCCAAGGCTTCGGCAAATATTTTTCCAGAAACCCGCCTTAAGACTCGGACTTCTTATTTCAAGTTCTATATCTTCTCCGCTTTTGATATGTTTGCCGAGGACGTTATGCAGATGCGTTTTCATCGCTTTTATCAATATTATTTCAAATAGAATGCCACTCGAGAAAACGCACTGGAAATACATTCTCCCATCAGTGCACATTCAGAAAGAAGAGATATTCGATTCAAGGGACCGAAAGAAACGATAAACCCCTTTGTCGGACATTCGACCCAACTCAGTTGAATATTTGGACTTCTCATCCCCATCCTGGAAACATCGTCATGTGAAACTGCTAGTTGAGACCCATTATGCCCACGCTAATCCATATTTTAAGCTCATGCAACCATGTAATTTTTGGGAATTTTTTGAAACGTTATGTTATTTGTCTGAGTGTTGATTTTTAACGTTGACCTATTTCTGCAACACGAGGGTTAAACATGTCTTCATCACCTACCTGGAAGACCAGATCAGGCGAATCTAAATTGTTTTTAAAACAATTAAGTAAGTACATATGCATTTTTCTACCTACTTTAATTAAAATACATACATATAGCCGTTTTTTTAACCGACTGCGGAAGCTTAATGCACAACCCTCGTATTTCGCATCTTTCAGGCCAACCAGACGACCCGCTGCATTTTTAAAAACTGCCTCTAGGATCTCCATTCCAAGACGATCATTTTGAGACCCATGACGACCTGGTTCGACTTGCAAAATAGCGAGAAAAACGCACTTCCGGTTACGCCGGAAGTCGGGGTTTTTTTGCTTCTAGGCGAACGTAGAGCTAGGAACGATCACTCCGGCCAGAACCCCGAGTAGAAAGATATTCGAATCCCACCTTATCATTAATATCCGCGGTTCCCTCCCTCCCCATCGCCGGTTACAGTCTGATAATTTGCTAAACACCCGCATCACCTTCCCGATACGTTTTATCCCCGCAATTATATTCATAACAATTAATGAAACTGGATTCGCACGCCGCGTCTAATTGCGCCGCCGGGAATTTTTCGACGAACGCGATTTGCGAGAGCGGCGCGAACGCATAAAAGACGCGCTAATAATAATCATTTTCACGATATTGAAAACGGAGCAGCTGGCGACGAAGACCGACGCCCGCTCCGGATTGGGATCCGCAATGCAGATCGCTTTTTTTTCATTCATAGGGATCGGAAAATCAATTTTGGAGGAGTCATGCACTTGTTCATCGTTGGTTCCGCCGCGTTCAACTGGTCGCATCGGCGGAAAAAGCAAAGTATTCGAAAATCACTCCAGACATGTCAGCACCTAAGTAAGGTGTTCCTTAGCTCCAATGACGGCTTCGAAGTCATGGAATGGACTTGAGTCTAGTTCAGGGTGGTCCAATTTTTCAAACCAAAAGAGACGCAACAGCACTTACGTTCTGCTGACAGTAGAAGTGTCTTCACACCAGGTTACTTTTGCTACGCCGTTTTTGTATTGGGGCTGCAAAAAAGTTGCAGATCTGGAACAAAGTAGCAGATCTGTTTACGCGTAGTGTACAGCTTTTTCACTGCAACACATATTGAAACTTTTTGGGAGGTGTTTCATATTCCTTATACGACCACATATTATTAAATAAGGCCCATTACCGAACATTTATACCCATAAATGTTTTATCAAGTGTTAAAATGGCCCAAATACATCCATAAATCGCTATATATGGACCATATTTTGCCTATAAATAGGTTATTTTTAGCCCTTGATGGGAAATATAGAGCAATGGGCAAATAGGTATATGGCCCATACACTAACTTCCCTTCCGATGCATTAACTTTCCTTTAGTTACACTAACTTCCCTTCCGATACACTAACTTTCCTTTAGTTACACAAACTTTCCTTTAGTTACACAAACTTTCCTTTAGTTACACAAACTTTCCTTTAGTTACACAAACTTTTTTTTAGTTACACAAACTTTCCTTTAGTTACACAAACTTTCCTTTAGTTGCACTAACCTCGCTTCCGTTGCACTATCTTTCCTTCCGTTATACTAACTTTCCTTCCGTTACACCAACTTCTCTTCCGTTACACCAACTTCTCTTCCGTTACACTAACTTCTCTTCCGTTACACTAACTTCTCTTCCGTTACACTAACTTCTCTTCCGTTACACTAACTTCTCTTCCGTTACACTAACTTCGCTTCCGTTACACTAACTTCGCTTCCGTTACACTAACTTCTCTTCCGTTACACTAACTTCTCTTCCGTTACACTAACTTCCCTTCCGTTTTACCCACTTCGAATCCATCAAACTAACTTCGCTTCCGTTTCACTAACTTCGCTTCCGTTTCACTAACTTCGCTTCCGTTTCACTAACTTCGCTTCCGTTTCACCAACTTCGCTTCCGTTTCACCAACTTCGCTTCGGTGTCGGCAAAGTAGACTCAAACAACAATCTTTCCAAATCTTTTTTTTTTTAGCTAGATCGAAATACATTCCGTAACTAAATACATTATTTGCGTGATGATAGAGATTAAACAGCATTTTCCTTCTATGAGAACAGAAGCGTATTTCTGAAGTGTACACGCAGCAGTTTTCGATTTTTGATTCCATCTAAATTCCTCAATATTCAATTAATTATAAGTAAATTTACTTTTCTTATTGACGTTTCCCATTCCAATTTCAAAGTCGGATCAAACAAAGCCACACCTCGCTTACGACAAGAGAAATTCCAAGGTGGTTTTCGAGCAAACAACTTTTAAAAACTTACAAGAAACTTCAATTAGAGCTGACAAATTGACCATCGCTTTTCGCGTTCAGGTGTCAGGTGACAAGTGCAAAATATAAAAAACGAACGATTTGTTATGCCAAAAAAAAAACACCACGAGAATTCTGGACGTTGTCCAATTAATACCGGCCAAAGTGTGAAAATAGGCGGCATTGACCCGCAACTATACAAAAATGTAGTTAATGTATGTCTCGAGACGTTTCCATCAATTTGTGTCTTGAGGTTCGTCCATCAATTACGTATTGTTTTCCCTTCAATGCATGCGAGGTTGTCAATTGCACGAAACATGGAGCTCCTCTCGGAGAGGCGCCATCAATCTTCGGGATAAAGCGAGAAAATGGGAAATTTTTTCAAAAAAATGAAAAATGAATCTGAATGACAATATTAATAGACGGCAGCTGGTGGGTTGACAATACGAATGCATTGCATTTTGTTGGAAGGCTAAAACTTTGATGGTCTGGGTCAACAGTATTAGTTGTAGAGTAGTAATGGTGGTGGTCAAAAGCCACAGCACATGAGGTGAAAAGCAACAGCACATGATGTGAAAAGCAACATCACATGAGGTGAAAAGCAACAGCACAAGCGGTCAAAAGCAACAGCCCAAGAGCTGAAAAGCAACAGCACATGTGATAAGGAACATCACATGAGGTGAAAAGCAACAGCACATGTGATAAGGAACATCACATGAGGTGAAAAGCAACATCACATGAGGTGAAAAGCAACATCACATGAGCTGAAAAGCAATAGCACATGTGATAAGCAACATCTCATGATGTGAAAAGCAACAGCACAAGAGGTGAAAAGCAACATCACACGAGGTCAAAAGCAACAGCACAAGAGGTCAAAAGCAACAGCACAAGAGGTCAAAAGCAACAGCACAAGAGGTCAAAAGCAACAGCACAAGAGGTCAAAAG
>JAQGBW010006254.1:0-10850 GCA_034698625.1 Julus scanicus
TTTCTCATTTCGTTGTGCCTCTAAAAATTGTTTAAAAGTTATGTACCCCGTTCTGCCCCACCTTCCCCTACATATTTGATGACTGTAGGGTACCAAGTTGAATTTAATACATTATAGTGGATGTGTAGAGACATGTTTACCAAAACACAAAAAATAAGTTGGAAAAACCAGCCTGTCGGTATTTATTTGCCCACACCAGCCGCGGTTTTCCCGACCATCAGGCGAGGACGACCCTTAAGGCTTATATGTCCCATGAGTTCTACATCCTGTTACTGAAGCCATGTTGCTTGATCCCATATGTATGAACTGTCAATTACAAACTGTAGATTGCTAAGCCTGCCCAGTGTGTGCCCACTGCCAGCAGTGGCGCCGGAACCGGTATGGCAGCTGCCATGCCAACTTTTTTACAAATTAGTAGTCCAAAATATTTTTTGTTTGTTTTTATGTTCTTAAGCAATTTTTTTAAATGATTGAAATCTGTAATGTAAAGTAAAAACTTCAAAACGAAATAAGTTTAGATTTTTTTATCATCAGTGTGGTCTTAAGGAGACTGAAAACGTACCTGAAAAGTACGATGACACAAAAGAACTGTAATCAGGCTGTATAATTAAATTATATTTTGAATGTTTCAATTATATTTTAAACAAGATGTCATATTTGTAAATCAAAGACATAATAATTCCTATAACATAAATGTTTGCTTGGAAATTGATTAATCCTCAGTTTTTAACGAGATGGTAGACAGCAAAGTATTAGGTAATTTAATTTTTTTTAGTAAACTGATTTCTGCCATACCTCTTTAAGTTCCGGCGCCATTGACTGCCGGGTTGTAGAGTGCAAAGCAGTGTTGGGTCCAACAGCCCAGTATCCGACCATTGCGATTAACCTTCCGATGTAAGGACATAGTAGTCATCAATCACAACAGTAAACAGTGCAGGTCGGGTGGACAGGTTAAAATATTTGTATACTCACGTTGAAAGACCCTTTAAATTAGTGGAATTTCACCTTGAACTAATTCGATACTTCGATTTTAAAGCGTGACCCTCAAAGGTCAAGGTACATCGTACAATACGTGATTTGTCGAAAATATTTGTTGAAAATAACAAAAGAAACTAAATTATCGAAACAGCTGCAGAACTGTCAAGAATGTCGCTTATTTCAGATGTTTTTTTGTTCTTCTTGTTAGTTAATTAAATCAATATATAATCTTCAGTCATTTATGTTTCATCATGCACGCGGCACGCTATATAATAAACTTAAACGCGGGCTTATGCAACTTTTATTTTAGGTTTTTATTCAACCACTAAAACGTGCAGACTTTTGAAAAGTTTAAAAACGAAATTTTGAGCAGTTTAAAGGCTGGCTTCTGATATAACCTTAAAAGAAGGCTTTTGACAATTTTAAAATAATGCTTTTGACAATTTTAAAATGATGGTTTTGATATTTTTATATGCTTTTGACAATTTTTTTACAACAGACCTCAGTTTGACAATTTTTTTTAAAAAACCTTCAGTGAAAATCTCATTTCGACATTTTTTTTAAAAACCCTTATTTTGACAAATTTTGAAAAACTTCACTATGACAATTTTTAAAACACCTCATTTTGGCAAGTTTAGAAGCAGGTTTTTGAAAAGTAAAAGTATAAATGTTTGTCAAGTTTGAAAGCAGAGTTTTGACAAGCTTTGAAAAATCATTTGAAAAGTTTAAATGCTGGGTTTTGAAAAATAAAATCAAACTTTTGACAAGCTTAAAAACATCATTTATTTTAAAATGAGGCTTTTATGAAGTGAAAGCAAACTTATGATATCAGGATTTTGAAAAGCTTCAAATTAGGCTTTTTAAAAACTTTAACGTAGGTTGTTGAGAAGAATGAAAGCAGGCTTTTGAAAAGCTTAAAAGTAGACTTTTGAAAAATAAAACCAAACATTTATCCGCTTAAAAGTAAGCTTTAGACAAGTTTAAAACAAATATTTTGAAAAGCTTATAAACCGTTGTCTGATAATTTAAAAAAAAATAATAAAAAAACAAGCTTTTGACAAGCTCAAATGCCGATTTTTACCTCATAAAATCGTCCTTGTCCTCCGTAATATTCCTGTACATGAAGAAGACGCAACATTTGAATCTCTTGGCAGAAGTAACATTGTTGAGGTCGACGCCCATGCGTTTGACTACTATGTCCCTATTGACCCTAAGATCGTGGCCTCTGATATAAGTTAACCCTACCCACTCGACACAAGGACACTGGAAGGGGTCGGAAGGACCAGAAGTGGCGTTGAGTGTCTCAGGGTCAAACGGATCCATGTCAGGAATCCAACAACCGGAAGTGCGAATGGCAAAAGATCGGTCCACTTCAGGTGGGTCGCCATCTAGGAAATAGGGAGAGGAAATGGAATCTTCAAAATGGTCAAAGGTTGAGAAGTGAAAGATGAGAACATAGATGATGCTGATGACAACCACACATGGAAGGAGGACACGAGATCCGCAACGAGAGGGAGATGCCGGAATAAGTTTTATGAAATGCATTTCAACACTTTGTATACAATTAATTCAACATCAGCTACCGACATTCACTTATAAGAGGCTGGGAAGATGAAAGAACTATGGTTGGCGACCAATGACAGGTGATGGCGCTCATTCAGGCAAAAAACGATTGCCTGCTAGACGCCATCTTTAATTGGGATTGAGCGATGGGACCGTTCATAACTGTACTTGACGTTACAATAACCAATTCAAAGCTCGGTCTCTTGATGTACGTGTATATATACGTTGTAGAAGCAGGCTAATGTCAGAGCAAGGCCCTTGTTCAGCAAATGCAGGTAGCAGTTTGCCACAATGAGTCTATTTGACCCAAGAGAGTTTGGCTTATAATTGGCGAACGTGTCACATTAAGATAACACTTAGCCAGATTTGGCCAAATGGGCAATGACCATATGTGGCCTGTCCTCGCCTTCGAACCCATAGTGACTAGTATTTCACCACAGATTGGAGTCTCAGCATAGGACTCCGTCAGAGCAAGCCGGATTTAGCCCATGGAATATTGATCTTTACAGCTAAGGTATTGTCTTTCAGATCTAGGGCATTCTTCTTCAAGGATAAGAGATTCTTCACGGTTAGGGCCTCGTTATTCATGTCCATGACATTGTTCTCCACAGCAAGGCATCATTTATCAGAGATTAAGCCTCGATATTTATCCAGATGTAGGGCATTTTCGTCAGATCTAGGACCTTGTCAGATAACGGAACTTAAAATATCCAGCAATTGTGTAGATTAGATAAGTGTTTGGAGCATTTCATCAAAGTTATTTGTCATCAAGATACCGTTAAAACTTCTTGCTAACGCTGCGTCATTTTTTCTCTTTAGCTTTTTAAGCATTCGAAAGCGAATAACTTGAAATATCTTCCCAATTCAAGATGGCGTCGAATGGCCCCGCCTTTATTTAAGCACAGCTGCTGCCTTTCAAAGTTATTTTAATGCAAATAATGAAATTTTCGTTTCTGTCAGCAGTAGCAACAAGTATGCTGAAGAGAAGCACCTGTAGAATTATTGTTCAAATAACGATAAATCAAAACATAGCTTCCCCGCAAACAATTAGAAAGGCTTAGCTCACCTGATGTCAGGAAAGTTATCTGTTTGAACGTTAGCAGATTCCGGAGAGACTTCTGGCAGCCAGAGCTAAATCATAGCTAGTGAAGTCTATTACAACAGCTCAACCATCGAAATTGTATGAATGCCCGGGATTTACTATGATAGGGCCCTACGTCATTGCTGCATACATATTGCTCCTACGCCAGCAGCGACATTTGGCAAATTTGGACTTTCTTTAGAAACCTGAAGGGTGCAGAATGAAGGATTCACTACAACAGTTGCACATAAAAAATTGTGCATACCAATTTACTGTCTAGAGCATTTAGCAGACTTCAGGTAAAAAGCCGGAAGGGAGGGAGGGAGGAGGAACTGAGTTAATATTTAGTAGTAGTACACCCCTATAACCGCCTTTGAATGAATATTTATATATTGTAAGCCAAATAGACAGCGATGGTCTTTGATTACAGTCGCCACTTTTAGAATGTCGCCCATTGGAAATATTCCAAAATAGGGTAAACCAAAGCTGTGTAGCCAGTTTCCTTTAGGTTTTCCTCAAATTATGGAAATATACCTTACATAGATATAAGGTGTTGGTTCCTGTTCCAACAAGACTTGTTAAATTACTACAAGAGCCATTATTAGTAATATGCAGGGTGGCCAAAAAAAGGGAACCTTTTTCATAAATTTGTAACTTTTTTGTTTTTTAATCAAAGTAAATTAAATTTTGCATAAATATAGGCAACAAACGTACGAACAAAACAGCTATTTCAATTTGTTCTCAAAGTGTCCTCCATCCGATGCAACACAGGCACCATTGGGCAATCGAAGCGTTGATTAGGGGAGACCGGGGCACAGTGGATACACTTTTTAAAATTCATTTTTTTTGGGAAGAAATATTTAACTTATCGCATTATAAAAGAATAACTCAGTAATATACGAGCCTTCAGTATCTGTATACATTTTTGCTATTAGAGATTAAAGTTGGTTGCACAGACTGTCCCACTGTGCCCCTATACTGGAGCACAGTGGATCATGGCATGGGGTACAGTGGTCCACGCGAACTTAAGACACATTTTGTAAGATAAAGAACATCATCGATTAATTGTGTTTTATTCAGAACGTCAATTTAAAATTCCAAGTATAAATTACAAAAACGATTATAATTAACCGTAATTACAGCAGCTATGATTAATGAGAAAATATAAAAATAATTCCCAAAAAACATTAATTTTGGTATGCTGGGACATAGCGAACTGTACCCCATTATGTTGTGGTCCACTGTACCCCGTATAACAAATTTGATTTGAATAAGGCCTTACAGCTAGTCACATGGCTATTTAACATAAACTTTAGTTTGAAATTATAGCTGATATATACACTTGTCAATGGTATATTGCAACATTACTTATGATTTATAATTACACCTAGAATAAAAATTCAGTTGTGAGTTGAATACTTACTTTTCAAGCTCAAAAACTTAAAACGTAAATCGCTTCTTCTGTGCTTGTGTTAGATGGCAGATGAAAGAGGGGTGCATACAGCTTCCTTGCACATCACAAGCATTAGGTTACTGTTAAAACCTAATTTTATAAACGCTTTAAACCACTGTGTCCCGTGGCCCACTGTGCCCCGGTCTCCCCTACTGTTTGAGCAAGTTCATCCCAAGCGCCCGAATTCGGCGTCTTAACTCTTTGACATCACAAATCTTTGTTTGGTGCACTTTTTTGCACCAAATTCCTTTATGTAATAATCAACGTGGCTCAAATCAAGGCTATTAGATGGTCGAAGGGTAGGTGGTATAAAATCTGGAGTCTCTCGATGGATAAGTTGAACAGTTTCTCGAGCGGTGATTGCTGGTGGGACATTGCAAAAAACTCCACTTTTGGCCTGTGGGCGTAGTGTTGGACAGCCCTGGACTAGAGATTGATTTGGGAAAATCATTTATAAATAAACATTAAGGGTCTGAGGATACACCAGAGGTTAAGTCAACACAGCTTGCTGAAGATGCAACAAAGTACTTTCACCATTTATAAGATAGGGAAATATCCATTTTAATTCATTAGTACATGAACATAAATCTACATATTGATTCTGTTATAATTTATAACGACAATACCACTTTGTCTCATTTAACATCTGCGTGTACAGCCGCAGTAAATTTGAGAAACGACAAAAATAAGAGAGTTAACCAGCATTATTAGGCACCGCGTTTCTGGATGGCATCTCGGAAAGGCAAATTCTGGAATGGCATCTAAACTTGGAAAACCCAAGATTCAGCTTGGGAAATTTCCAGAAATTGTCTTGGGAACTCCTTTGCATATGCATATCACACTTCGAGATCACTGACTAAATTCTAAAAAATCTACACATTATGTGGGCTGTATAAATTTTACCCAGATGGAAAAAATTATAATTGTCACATATTTGTGAAATCCCAGCATTCCATATATTGACATAAATGCTCTAATATGGCATTGTTGTCAATAAATGATCGTATATTTACGAATTAATACACCCATACCTCGCTTTACGGCCTATATCCGTTCCGGAAAAGTAGGCTGTAAAGCGAAAAAGCCATAAGTTATTGTATTGTTAGCCAAACCCAACCTTGTTTGTGCAAATTGGGGTAATTTGTAAGGCGGAACTCGATAATTACCTACCTGTCCTCGCCGCCTCACACTCGGTACAGTCAAGGACGAACTGCATTCCAATGATGCCGGTTGCATCATATTTTTGCGTAATCAACAAAGGCCGCCGCCAGACGGCGCCGTTGAGGAAAGGTAATAAAAGTGTTGACACACGGACGAAGAGGGAGAGAAACTTGTGAACCGCGACGCGAAACGGACGAGCACGCGAGGGGCCAGGTGACCTGTAAATATGCACAGATTCGGAAAATGGAAAATCGACGAAGCCACCTGCTAAAAGAACATTCTAGAAACGATAACCAGACGCCATTTTGACGGCAAAGATCTGAAGGCTCCAGAGTCAAGGGGCAAGTTCAAATAGAAAGGCAAATAAGACTTTTGTTTTGACGGCTGCAATGAGGAAATGATAGTCGGAGAAAAGAAAAGATTAAAAATCGACGGACGACCTGCTAGGCGACCCGAGGGCGGAAGGCAGGCTTCGGGTATGGAAAACGCGCCCGGGTCACGCATTAAAAAGTAAGAACATTTACTACCGGTGTTCCTGTAATACCGAATTAACGCGAGTAATTAAAGTGTCTATCGGAGACCTAAAGTTTATGGGTGAACATTCCAAGTATTAGTTTCGCGAGCCCGTCGTGCGGGCTCGCTCCACGGTTTGTACGGAAAGCAAGGTCGAGATTGGGTCTACCACCGGAGAACTTTTTGCCACGTGTTCGAGGCAGAAGATCCTACAGAGGCAGAGGACCGACATCGGACAAGGAATCGAAGATCCGAGATCATTGCAAATCGAATTTTTGCATTTGATGTCAGCGCTTGGCAAAATCCAGGAAGATTGTAGCCGCGCATCTTTATTTTCAAGTTTGGCTGAATAAAGCTGTTCACAACACATCACTGTCTTACATAATTTATCACATTTTTTGGCCATTTTCTTTAATTACAGCATTTATTTTAGCCGTACGTTATAACGAAACATTGTGGGCCGTAAATCGAAAAAGTGGCATAATTAAAAAAGGCCGTTATAGCGAAAGGCCGTATAAAGAGCGGCCGTAAAGTAGAGGTATAGGTGTACATGACCAAGTATGCAGAGTATGTGCATATATGACCATTGACTTGCGAATATGTCTATATACATATCTCCAAGTGTCCAATATTTAAGCATGCACTTCTCATTACTGTATTTCAATAAAAGTTCCATATGTATACTTTTAAAAATTTGATATGTCAATGTTTTCTTTCGTAAATAGAGAATATCATATCTTGTTATTTATGGAAATTCCAGACATGCAGTATATATCAAATGGGGGTAAATTAACAATGTGACAATATGGCATTAATATGACCTACAGCACACTGTATATGGCCTTATATAATTTGTTCCAACTGGGAAATCCACAATAATTCACATGTTATACAATTTCAGTGATCTTAGAAAAACTACAATTTCACCATATCTCCTCTTTAACCATATCGTATTTGCGGCAAGCCACGATGGGCAGGTTTATCATAATGTAAATTGAATGTTTTAATTAAGTTTCGTCAACCCGCATTAGTCAACGATACGCAATTGCAGCATTAAACTTATCAAAAAGGCACTCTGTATTCATGTTCAGCTGGCATTTAATAAAAGCCTTGGCATTCAAGTCAATTCATCCTTGTAGATTTTTAGTTTACTTGGCATTGCAATTCTTCCTCCTCTATCCATTCGGTCATGGCCGACCCTGGGAGACTTCAGATACAAACTTGCTCCATGACTTCCCATGGAGTCCAAGCCAACATATTCACCTTCATTTTATTCGGGTCTCACTTGCCATACACACCGCAGCTGGATAATCTTAGCTTCCAGGGAAGGGCTTGAATTAGCGTGTTTCAGGACTGCTTTGTCTTGGTTGATAACCATTGCTGCCCATATGGTATATGCAGAAATTTCCTCCAACAATACAATTCTAAAACAATGATCACTTCCCTGTTAGCTTTTCCTAATGTTCAGTTTACCCATTATATGTCTCGACGGGGAAGACTATATAACTTTCATCAGTCGCCAAGGTGAATATCCTTGGACTTCCAGAGTTTGGTCTTGTTGATCATCCAACGCCTGATTATTTCAGAAGTGGATTTGCCACTCATGACAATTTAGGACTCAACAAAGAAAAAAGCTTAAATCGATTGGACATTGCAATTATCATTGTACATGATATATCATTCTGCAATACCTACATCATAAAAAGTTGCAAGCAAAAATGCAAGGTTCTGCCATTTCGCATGCCATATGAGATCACAACTATGAAATTCAATGCGTGACTACAATTTTTTAAAAAGCCCTATTGGAAAATAATACCAAAAAGAATGCTGTGCTTGACAGCAATGAGCCAAAAACATTTTTAAGAGAAAAATATATTCTGACAACATATATATTTGCAAGTGTGGCTACTGGAGAAGCTTCTAGAAATATCAACTCAAGCAAAAAAATTTGCTGGTTGCAAATAGCAACTTCATGAAAATGCATTCATCCATCTATGCAGAATTTAATGGAATTAACTTTGCCAAAAAATCTGGGCTAAGAGCTATTAAAGCATGGCATGGAAATCCTCAAACCACTTGTTTGAACAGACGGTTGAGCATGAGAACACTTCAGGTAAAGGTCCCATAAATAAAACTATTTGACAACACCTATTTTTAGTGAATACCTGGGTAGAAAAATTATATAAATGAAATCAGATTTGATTATATCAGAAATTTAACATTCAATATATTACCATATATTAATTTTTTTTATAATTGATAATATATACAAATATTCTCCATTACTATAGATCAACCATGTTCTATTTTACAAATAATACATTTGTACATTCCCGTTTTCGTCTATAACTTGAAATGTCATACATGTGACATGACATGGCATTTGCATACATTACTGTAAATGGATGTATATATACAATATAACCTTTCAACCCGAGTATCTTTTTTTTTCGAATGCCCTAAAATTTAAGATGGAAAAATCTTTGCATATTTGCTGTCCATATCTATAGAGGTACTCAAACGAACTTTCCACTTGGCCATTTGGACTATCTGCATTTGGTCCACATATAGCGCACATGCGCAGTAGATTCAAGCAGCTCTGAAAAAGTCCACAAGTTGAGTGTCCATTGATAAATGGGCACAAATGCAGCTTGTACAGGCCTGCCAAGATAGATTGCAAAATCATTTTTCAGTTAAAACTTCCTTTTTTCTCAGGCCCTTCTAAAAGCCCCATTGCAGCAAGTCTAGCCAATTAGAAGGGTCATTTTACGCACTGGGTCAGCACATGTAGAATGACCCCAATTAACTGAGTAGACTGCAGACGTATGCAAAATGTTGGGGTCTGTTTGAGTACCCCTTATAATTCAACTCTTTTTTACTTAAAACTCGTGCCTTCGGATATAGACAAAACTTTTTTCTATAGCTTTGATAAGATTAGATGTGTTATAATTTCATAGCTTTTAGCTAAGTAAGTAATTGTTTGTCAATTGGTATCCCAAATGGAGAAAAAAGGAATATGGGACAAATATGTATCCAGTATTGGACACATTATTTACATAATTTATATGTATGCCTCTTTATAACATTTTTCCACCCAGGTCATAACAATATTTATCCTTTGTTCGATGTGCCGCAACAATTTTGGGTTTTGTTCGGTATACTGCAACAATTTTGGGCTTCGTTCAACGTGCCATAAGTTCAAAAAGTTGAAAAACACTGAAATTGGTGCCAAGTGGTTTGCGGTTATCCTATTCCCATATGTATCAAGACTTGCACAGATTAGCATGAGCAGATACAGAGAATCTAAATAGAACAGAAACTAGCAGCCTTCTTTGTCTGGGCAACAGAAGTGTTTGTCGATGGATGCTTTCAATTATAATTTGCTGAGGTATCAAGTTAAAACTTGTTGCGGGTGTAAACGTTTCTTTCGATGTTGTTCCTCTCCGACTCGCTATATCCCATGATGCTCTCAATTGCTCTCAGATGGTCTCGGCTATCCTTGTTCGTCAAGAAGTGATAGATAGCATCCTTCAAAAACCTCAATGTTATCTCTGCATCTTTGTCGATGTTATCTGTCCGCTTGTAGATCTCATGGCGGTAAAGGGCCTTCAATTAAAGAGTCCGGTTATTTGTGACAAAACATCCGAATTCAAAAAACACTTGCTCAGAACTTTACCTTTACTCGCTCAAGCTCATGTTCGGTCACCTGGAGTTGCTGGAGAACTTCTGGAATGGAAACCCGAGTTGGAGCTTGATGGGCAAATTCCAGAACCTCGTCAGCATGTTCAAATCTAGCAGCCTCCTGGCCCTTCCTGTAAAGGGTAAATTCGGCTTGTTAAACTTTTTGTACCATTCTCATCATTTTATATTTTATCGCACTATAATTTATTGTAATTTTCAATTTTACAAGAGTTTTTTCAGATATGGTACACTGAAAAAAGAGCTCGCTTCATCTGACATAAATCTAATTCAGATGCTGGAGCATCTTGGGTTCTTCGTCCATCCTTCTTAAAAAGTTAGTGCCGGGCCCTGTTCCACAAAAAGTATGGTCTAATAATTACAAGTGAAATTACTTGTAGTTTCCACTAATATAAAATATTG
>JAQGBW010006255.1:0-10850 GCA_034698625.1 Julus scanicus
TCGACCTGGGAGCGAACCCAGCATCTTAGGATCGAGAGGCAAGCACGTAACCCACTCGACCATCGGCGTCGGCTAAGAAAATGTGTGCTAAGATTATTAAAGAATTTACATAAATGAGCATTATTGAACTCTGACCTTCATTTTGTGGCGCAAGTGTCAGATCATTGCCTAACTGCAGATGTGCAGCAGCGCCTCTTAGAGGCGTCTTCACAGCAGAGAAGTTGGGCTGCACAATTTCCATCATGTTCACACGCTTGACAAGGTTCTGTGCGGGACACAAGTATTGGACAGACGCCCATTTTGATTGTAGTGGCTGAAAAAAAACGAATATGGGCATTAATCATCCGTACACTACATCATTTTGTGTCATTACATGGTCCTTGATGACGTTCTGCTACATACCTTCACATGACATTTGACATAACTGACAAATGATCATTACTGCCATCATGCTTAGGATAAGTTTTCGGGCCATGGTAAGTTTAGACTTAAGTACTTCCTTAGATGCTGAAAGTAAAAAATAATTTTCAATATTTTAGAACGTTTACACATTATTTGTGAGCTATTTTCTAATTATTCCGATCTGTGGAATTGATGATTTTAAAGTGAAATTTAAAAAAGTTATGGTATAAAAAATGTCAAGAATTTCAAACTTTTTAGCATTTAGAGATCGGTATGCAACAGAGGAAACGTACACAAACGCATGAAACATACACAAGAAACACTGGGACATGTTTTTCGAAACCGCATCTTGAGCGATCGCCAGGAAACATCGAAATGTGACAGAAAATGGCAGTTTTTCGACTCGTGTTTTATAAACACTTCTGGACACACCAAGGTAGCATGCGTATGTTTCATGTTTCTAAATGTTTCTTTTGATGCATACGCACCTTAGAACTGTTTGTATTATCTCAAATGTTTCGAAACATTCATACTTCTAAATAAAATGTATTTCTGTTATTAGACTTTCTGAACATATCAGTAACCCAAGAATATTTAACTAAGCATTTGAATAGAAATTTGCTTTAAGAAAAAAAAAAAAAAAAGAATTTCACAATTTAAAAAAAAAAAAAAAAATGAGCAGAATTCCTAACACCATCATTATTTCTAATATTTATCCAAAGGTTGTAATAAAGTTTTCCACGACAAAATTAAGGGAGGTTAGAAAATCTTAAAAGAATTTACACCATTTTTTAAATTTTCCCAAATGTTTTCCAAATGTTTCGAAAGTCTTTTCACTACTTTCCAAAAAAAAAAAAAAAAAAAAAAAAAATGTGATATAATATCCTTAATGTATCCTTAAAAAGTTCACACTTTATCATTTTCAATATTTTTCGAAAACCTTCCACAAATTTCGAGAGGCTTTCAAATGTTTCAAAAAGACTTCAGAAATCAAATTTCTAATTTGTGTTAACAAATGAAATACTTACCAAATGTCTGTGTCAGAAGATGAGTTGTTTGTCCTCATCCTTGAACATCACGACTTATATAGGTGCTCTGCAAGACCCGAAAACAAGAATCCTGTTCCGTTTACATTTTTAAATGATCTGGTTTCTTTTTTTTATTGGAAATACATAAATTTTAAAGCCGTTTGTTTGGCCTGCATGCGATGCTAATTGCTGTCCAGCACCTGGCAACCACTGCGGACAATTTTGTTTCTGGACAGTGACCTTGACGGTGACCTTGAATCTAGCGTTGACCTGACCTTGAACTAATTTGTGCAGTGGAGGACGGGGTGGGGGCACTCAGACCTACGGGCATCCGTATATTTCAAATCGAATGTATTAATTGGACACAAATTTGAAAATTGGAGGAAGTGTTTTTGTAACATTTTTTTAAATATTACTTCTACGATACATTTTTTAAAAAATTTATTGGGTTGATAAAATACGGTTTTAGGAAAAATCTTGATTTTTAGGAATAATAAGGCGTGATTTCGTTTATATCTTTTGAAATATGAAGTCTAGATTGATATTTTGAATGTTGTGCCCTAAATGTCAAAGTATAAAAGGGACCTGGACACAGTGACATTAATTTAAAACTTTGGCATTTATACATTTATATGTATAAATTCAGGGCGTAAAGACACATGCAGCATGCCTGAAAAAAATCAACCCGGAAATTGATTAGTTGGAGATCCAGCTGTCGATTTTGATGAAATTGAGAGATTTACGATCTGATAAATTGTCTTGGATCAGTGCGTTCCAAATCCCAAGGAGGTCAATCTTGAAAGTTCAGTCTGGAAATTTGCACATGTTCTTGTTGCAAGAACATGCATTTTGGGCAAACCATAATAAAATAAAAATACCAAAGTATCATTTATACCATAAGAAGACCAAGTTTAAAACAATGACTTTTAGAGAAGTTCATTTTTATTTTCTAAAACTTGTAGACCATTCGAGAAATTGTTGGAACATACAAAGGCCCATCCTATAAATTTCCAAGAAATTTTTTCAAACTTTTTCTGATTATAATCGAAATTTCCTGACTTCGAAGGGAAATTCCAGCATAAAATTGGTGTTAACACAAATTTAGACATAATACCTGCCTTTCTAGAGGTTTTAAAAAAATTCAAGTACATTTGGGAGTGGGGACACATTTCTTCCTGTGTCCATTTCCCCTTTCCCTTAACTTTAAAACACAATTAAACAGAAAAGCCAAAAACTTAAAAATACCATCATTAGTGGACGTCCATAATGACTTAACCTAAATTGAAAAGGTAGCCCTAAGCCCATTGAAGACATGAACTTTATGACAAATAGTTTTAATGTGAAGTCAGCCATTGAGTATGCGTAAATCGATCCTTAACTAAAAAGAGCTATGCAATATAGTAAATATTTTTAAAACTTGTAGTTTATTTCATTACTATAACGCATTAAAATAACAAACAGATGAAGAGGTCACGGTTGGAACCTTGGTAGCCATTTTTGTCCTCATGGTCCTTCACCTATACTGCAGTGCCATCAGCCCCCGTACCTGAAAGAACAAGTGAAAACAGTTTAGAAGATAATCCCCTGATACATGTATCCAGAATTGATGAAATAAGGAAATACAAAAGGAATAATAGTCCCTACGATTTGATGGGTCCTGCGCAGCACCAAGTGCCCTTGGACGTGGCGCAGCACATTTGGTTGCCAGGACACTGGTGGTGGGCGTTCATTTCACACGTCCGGCAGGGCCAGATCTGCCGAATATATTTGGCACAGCCCCCATATTTCTCTGGACATGTAGAGAACACATTTTCGTTGAATGTGGTAACCTTTTAGGGTAGCAGCGCCCTTTGACGTTTGAGTTTCTTAGGTAGTTTCTACATTGTATTTTATTGATGTGACCTTTTTGTTCAATGAGTTTCTCATTTCCCCCATTATAAAATAAGATTTATTTGGTGCAAGGTGCGATTTTTTATCCTAGTTTAAATTACAAGGCTTTCAGATTTCGAACCCAAATTTTTTTTCATGGCATATACTAGTACTCACTGAACTGTTTTCAGTAAGAAAACCCTCTTGTAAACCCTCAAGGGAATTAAGTTTTAGACAAAATATTTTTTTGAAGAATAGTTCTTCACATCAAGGAGCGTTGCATTTGATAGGAAAAGCAGAAATCGTGGCTTATTATAATTTACCTGCAAGTGCTGGGAATGTAAATGTTGCTGGTGAAACGGAAATGGAAATGGCAACCAATAGAATGAAGAATACAACTGCAGCCATTGTTAGTGTAAGCACTAAAAGAAAAACAAAATCATTTCTATTACGTTGTTCCAGTTAAGAAAGAAAATAAATGCCACTCCAATTAAGAATAAGAAGTGTAATAATTTTGCAAATTGGCATAATTAGGTATCTATACAAGGGGCGGTCAAAATGTGTTGCATATTCGTTTATTATTGAAAAACCAGATGTCGTACAAAAAAACTGAAATAGCCATTTTAAAGAGCAGAAAATTTTCTATTTTTCAATGTAGGACCAGAGTTTGTTGACACATTTATCCAAACGCTTGATGAGGTTGTTTATACCCCTCTCGTAAAATGCGTTATGTTGGCTATGCAGATATTGCCGAATAAAGCCGATGTTGACCTTTAGTGGACCCAACCTTTCACCAAACAACTTTCATCTCTTTGGTCCACTAAATTAACACTGGAGTGTTCAAAAATTCCAAACACACGATGATGTGAAACTCGTGGTTTGGCAATATCTGCATGGCCAAAATAACGCATTTTACGAGAGGGGTATAAACAATCTCATCAAACGTTGGGATAAATGTGTCCACAAACTCGGGTCCTAAATTGAAAAATGGCAAATTTCCTGCTCTTTAAAATGGCTATTTCTGTTTTTTTGTATGACATCTGATTTTCGAATAATAAACGAATATGCAACACATTTTGAGCGCCCCTCGTATATGAGTGTCAGGAGAATGTACACGATTATTACCACATAATAACCACAGATTGTATTTATGAAGATAATTAATTCTAAGTAAAATACCTTAAAAGATGTGTAGATGCTCTCAACAGTTCCTTCCTTGTGTTATTTTCAGAACAATTTTTGTGCTTTTATACTGTTTTTGCCTAATTGTTTTTTCTCTCTAAAGCTTTCAAAGGGTTTTCTAGTAAACTAAATAATTGAAGTAAACGTACTTTGTTAATTAGAAAAACATTTACTTCCTCACACAAGTTTTGTCTCGCGATCCAAAATTACATTTCCGCTAGTTTGATTGATAATATATGGGTAATTAGTGCAAGGTTACAAGCTGGCAATTAAGCTCGATTTAGTTAAATATTGAATTTATCCTCATTTAACTGGAAACAACGTTAAACGACGCCTATGTCATCATCCGTAATTTGTCTTTGCCAAAAAAAGTCAACAAGGTAGTTTTGCAGAACAAATTTTCTTGTTAAGAACTGGTGAGATTTAGTTTACAAAATAACTTAAGTTCATCTTAAGAGATTTCCATAACACACATTGTGGTTATTAAGGTATAATTCAAAGGTCTTTTAGGTCAGTTGTATTTGGAACGGAAGTTAACCTATACTTTTATTAGTTGTTCATACTAGAAAAAAATGTTAGAATCTTTGATGGAAATTTGGTGCATTTATGAACATTGCATATTATAAATTTTGTATTTTGAATTCTTATTTATCAATACTTTCTCAAAATGTACATATTTTTTTTTTTAAATTGAGATATTTTTGCACATGCCTGAACATTTCATTATTATCCTAGAATGGGTAAGTTGTATTCTCATGTTCTGAATATTTTTAGATACTAAGTCTGTGTTCAAAATTTTCTCAAAAAAAAAATATATTATATATTCAGAAATCAATGTTGGAAACATAGAATTTTTGTTGTTGCAATTTCAAAATAAATATTATTACCAACACGTATAAAACATAATACTAGAATGCCAAGTATTGATACCTGTATATTTTTATCCAAATTTATATAAAATGATTTTGAATTTTCTGCAAAAAAACTGTTTGTTGTTCGAAAACAAACAACATTAAAGGGTATCATGATTTCAGCACTTTTTGACCACATTCCTGGAAATGACTTTAGAGAAATCATCAAACTTACTTATTTTTTTGACATTTTATTCATTTTTAGTTCAAATTCATGTGACTAAAATAAATACAAGTTATTCACAAGTTGCAATGTATTCTGATAAAATTCAAATTTAAAGAATAATAAATACATATTTTTGGGAATTAAAAATATCACAGTCGGTGTGAAAAAACGCAAAATTGCTTTGACACAGTCAATCAAGTTTATCATTTTTATTGTCACTATGTTCTGGAATGTCTGTGGTGTCGTTATCTTTGGAGTTGAAGTTACTTAGGGTTGAGCTTGATTTTTTTATCATCAGTGTTTGCTTCCAAACTGCCTTCTTTGTACGAATGCCAAGAATTTTCAAGATGGTTTCGATTTTCTTGCTGTAGTCGAAATGTCCAGAGACCTTTATGAAAAAAAAAGTTAATAATTAATTGGTAATATTATAATTTCTCAAAAAATGTTCAGAAATTAGAAAATTAATAGTTTTGGACTTCACAAAAATTTTGCTTACAATGTCTGATAAATCCACATTCAACATTCGAGGACTTTTCCATTCTATCGGTTGCAAACCAGCGATGTTTAACGTGGTTTGGGCTGTTCGGTACAAGAATTTCAGCATCCAATCACCGCTATGGGAAAAACGACATTTTAAGAAATATTATAACTCGTAATTGTAATCATTTTTTCACCTGCTATAACCGTTAATTATCCTCCCATTAACAACGCTTTCAAATTGTTTCCATTCTTCAGGATTTGCTGGTACTGGTGCTCCCAGAAGAATAACATCCTCAATGATGCCTTCGTACCCTTCGATATGAAAAACTAAGGGTTATAATTATCTATATTTTCAAGACATGACAAACAAATCCAAGCTCTGCAATTACCTGGGCTTTTGAACATTTCTTGGAGACAGTAGAAAATCACTCTTGCACCTAGGCTGTAACCAATTAATGTGACTGGCCGCTTACCCTGTAGTATACAAAAACTGTTGAGTGTATTTTGTGAAATTTCCTTTGCTTAAACTTGATAAATTCAGCCCATGAAACAAATATTATGACTTACATGCTGCTTTGTGAGCAATGTGTTTGCCAAAACTCTCCCCACTTCTGCTGAGCGTCTCACACAGACGCACCACGGATTGTCAATGATGCCTGACAGCTGGATTAGGACAGCAGGAAAGGCCATAGCTGTCAAAAGACCTAGAGAATAAAAGTATAAACTTTCAAAGTTTTTTGTGGTTTTCATGTTAGCGAAGTCCTGCCATTGTTAGGCAGAAAAATTATTTTCATTGAAAAAAATCATGTCTGACATTGTCATCAATCAAGGAAGATTCTTAACCCTTTCAGCCCTAGTGGCTACAATTTTAGCCACTTTGATTTAAAATTGTCTCTTAAGAAGTACTGGTGCTAGAATGGCTTCAAGAACTTGTAAATGTGGTACACTACTGGTAACAGGCAGTGACAGAAGCCAGGATGTACTTCACTGACTACTATTTACTGTGAAAAAGCTGCTCGTAATACAATTGATGTTTAAAATATCTTGAAAAATATTGTTTAGGAACCACAAGTATGTGATAACACGTATTTTGTGGTCTTAAGTTTAATGTAAATATGGGTGTTAACATATTTTTTTTTCATACTATAGCACTAATATTTGACGTGAAGCCCTGGTGGCTAAAATTTTAGCCAGTCTGTAATTTTCTTAATAATTGGTAGATTTAAAAAAAAAATTACATGTTGCATCCTTTCAGAACAAATATCCAATAAAAAAAATATTAAAAAAAAATAAATAAAAAGTCTGGTCCTTCGTTGTCGTTGGCAGAAGTAAAACTTGAAGCATTTACCTGCAAGAGCTGTTGTCTTCAGAGCTTCTACAGCGGCCATCGAGAGTGCGGCAGTGGCAATATATTCCAGAGCTTTTCCAAGATCAAACAAGTACTTGCTCTCATAGCGAAGGCAGTATTGTTCCTTTGATAAAGAGAGGGTTTCCCAAGGTTCTCTGAAACAAGCTTGAAAACGCCAAAAAAATAGTTATGAAATCATTGTTTTGCTTTGCTTCATTGAATTTTGAAGATTTCTAATGGGCATAATTTGTCTCATGAAGTAAATTTACATTGCATGTTGATGTACCAAACACATTGTTAAATTGTGGGTATTTTTCAAAAAGTAAGCAGGGTTTAAAAAAAGATGACTCACCTGGGCCATCGTCAGAAAGCCATCCTGATATTGCGATTGTAATGTGAAGTGATTTTCCATCAGTAAGGTCCTCGAAAGCAAATTCCTCAATTTCACCGATTCGTTTCTTCATTTTGTACCCTTTAGCGTTAAAATATAATATTTGAATTTATAATTATTTCTTTTAAATCGTGTTTCCCCAATTTGTCTCTCATAGAGTTTGTTTAAAATATGGACTTCGATCACATTTGTGCGGTTATGAGGATCTCATATTTTATGGTTAACTTAGTTTTCATGAGAATATTTTAATATTATTTTCACTGATTAACTTGTCAGATATAATATGGGTACTCAAACGAACTTTTCACTTGGGGGGTATATCTGATTTTGACCCACATATGGTGCACATGCGCATTAGATTTAAGCAGCTCTGCCAAGGTTCACAAGTTGAATGTTTTTTTGTGAAATGGGCATAAATGCAGCTTTCACAGGCCTGCCAAGATAGACTGCAAGAGAAAACTGCAGTAAAACCTCCTTTTTTCTCCAGCACTTCTAAAAGCCCCATTGCAGTAGATCCAGCCAATTAGAAGGAGTCATTTTAAAAACTTGTACAATTTGGGCCCAATTAACTGATTAAACTGCAGATATGTGAGAAATTTTGGGGTACCCCTATTTTAAACTTAAAGCACCTGTTAATCCTGCTCCCGCCACTCCAAACAACGATCCAATAACAGCCATTCCAGTAATTGAACCAATGACAGCTGCTCCTGCTCCTCCTATTATGGCCCCAGCACCCGCTGCCAACAGAGGCACTGCTAGACCTCCAGAAACTCCTGAAAGTAATCGTATATTTTCTAATTCATTCAAATGTTTCAATAATAACGCAATTGGCTATATTTTGAAAAAAAAAATTGAAAAACATACAACATTGACTAGTTTGGGAGTTTTGCCTATGAGGAGGGACTTCCATCCCTTCTCCAGGGGCCTTTAACGTGCAGAGATCAAGGGGATCTATATGGGACCTCACTCAGTTTAAACTCAGTTTAAACTCAGTTTACCTATTAATGCGCCTCCTCCAATTGCAGCAGCTGCGATTATCAGTCTTCTTTTGATTTTTCGTCTGCGTTCTGCTTTTTGTTTTAGTTGTAATTCCTCCCTGAAATTAAAAAGATTAGATGGCTTTAGAACATTTTTCATTTTTTATCAACCCTTAATAAGTACAAGTGAGTATTTTATCTTACTCTGATGCAACTGGAGTTTCTTTTGATAGATAACTCAGAGCTGTATCCTCAAACTCATCAATTCTCTTGGGGCTTACACGTAAGAACAAGGCCACATTCTGAAGGAGGACTCGTGATCTTGCATCGTATTCTCCTAAAAATGATTTTGTAAATTACATTCGGATGTAACAAACAATTTATGAAAAAATGTGTTACTATTTCTAATGCATGTACACTTTCAAATCGTGATGCCCTACTTTGCATCGCTTATTTAAGCATACACTTTAATAAAAATAGTTTAAGAAATGCAAAACACAAAACAAACAAAAGCAAAAGTATAAAATTTAACTTTTTTTACAACTGCACTTTTGCAATTACCATCTTGAATTGTGAGAAACACCAAATCTTGGATCAATGAGCGTGCGTCTCCATTAAGTCTCTTTTCATCAAAAATCGCAGGAATCAAGCTTTCTAAGCAATCAGGATTTTCGTTATTTAAAAATGCATCCATCGAACTTTTCACCTGAAATGTCGGTTGCATAGAATATTTAGTTTTACTTGGTCTGTCTCATTAAAGTCATTGTTATAGACCATACTGACCGATGGAGGAAGATTCAAATGTTTGACTAGTTTTTCCATATATGTTGTTTTGTATATTCTGAAAATAAAACAAAATGTCTATTAATAAATTCCAAGAAGTATAGACTCAAAGCAGTTTCTGGTGTCCAGTGTTAACTGCGCCAATTCGATATTAAAATAAGCTTACTTGTTTTTATCATCGTTGTATAGTTCACTTAAGACGACTGCACAAAGCCCGGCAAAAGCAAATGCACCTACGTCACTTAGTAGGTCTCTAGACAGTTGTCTTTCATATTCTTCATCCTATAAACCATATAATATTGTGTTTATTGCAATATTGCACTATAGTTTACGCAAAGGCACGGTTTTGGATGTTGTTATAACTTATAAATAAACTTGTGGCGACCAGTACATCTTTAAACGTTGCACGTGCACGCAACATTTTGCACGTGCATGAAGCATTTTGCACGTGTTGATTTCAAAAATGAAAAAAGGTTCTTTATTCATTATTGTTCCGGATTTCAATTGAAGAGGAAGCTGAATTTAATGTCGACAAGTTAACTGTTCCTGTTACCGATCTCAAATTCAAATGTATCATTCAATACAACTATAAAGTTTATTCATCTACAATTCATATTTGTCAAATTTAAATGTGTGGTGAAACAAAACCAACGCCCACAAACTGCCACAAACTGTAATCAGCAATAAGTAATATAAGTGAACTATTTATTTTAACATCAAGAAGAGAAGTGAAGCTGAGCTGAACTGAATTCCCATTTTTTATAATTCCAAACAAAGAACAATGGAATTCCTAAATGCACGAGATTAAGAATAGCACGTGCACGAGAACGCCACAAGTTTGTGTCAACTTTGATATAATTTTTCAACATTTTTTGAGCGTGTGTAATTCTTGAATTTTTTCCTACAAATTTATTGGACGTCTAAAGATAAAAAAACATCCACTATGAATTTTAATTTCTGCTTAAATTCTTTTAAGAGCTTCTATATTCATATTTTATTTGTTAGTCATGAAATGACTTTCATCTGTTATCATCGCGCCCTATATATATATATATATATATATATATATCAGTCAATGTGTCAAGCTAGCCAATTTGTAAAATGACTGACCTAATCAGTCATTTTACAAAACGACTGATTATGTCAGCAGTTGCAGGTTGCAGTTTTTTTTTTACAAAATGATTGAAAATTTAGCTTGATTTTTATTTGACTTACTGCCTTTTTAGGTTAGGTTAGGTGTCATTATGGGACCAGTCATTTTGTATTTCCAGTCATTTTACACATTGGCTGGTTTGACACATTGACTGTAACAT
>JAQGBW010006256.1:0-10848 GCA_034698625.1 Julus scanicus
CCATCCATTGCCGAAATTCTCTTGCGGCACTTTCTGTCAGTACATTCAAACTGATAACCAGTCCAGCAATCTTTTGCCACAACTTTGCACAGAAGGCCACAAACTGGCCATTTTTTTTCTGATGAGAAAAAGCAAACAATCTTTCAGAAGTTGCACAAATTTGTCTCGAGGATAATTGAGAATACGCTCAAGCTGATGCAGATTTATTCCTTTAAATTCGTGTAAAGCCAAAGGATGGATAGGAAGATTCATTTTTGTCTGCAAATGAATAATAGTAAATTATAAATAATTTCGAAAATTAGTAATAAACTGAAAACAATATAAATATACTCAAAGTATTTTTTTGTAAATGTATAAAGTATTAATGTTAATAGAATACCTTTGGCAATGTTGTAATTTATTTAAGTCAATATTGTCCAGGTGAAGAAATACTAGAAGTATAAATAATGAAAATAACAATTATGAGGATGTTATTTAATTTCAAATGTTTAAATAGAGAGATGTACGGCAATTGGCATTATGAATTAAACTTTGGAACCTAATTATATTATATTTATAATTAAGAAAAAAGGCGCGAAAAAAGTTTCCTAATAATTTCGAAATAATACGTATTAGCTTTTTACGTACATTGCAACATATTTACACCTTTTTAAATAACGCCTTAAGAAAAAAGTTGTGAAATAACTTTCCTGACAAATATTTTCTAATAATAGCAATTAGATTTTCAAATACATTCCCCACATATTTATACCTTATTAAATAATGGCAAACCAATTAATAAAAAAAAGTGATATGCGGAGCTAATAAAAAAATTTGTCCTCGGGCCCCTGGTCCCGAAAAGTAAACAAGTGCCACGTTTCCAATGATTTAATTTCTTCGATCATTGAAAACAGCTAGGAGAAGGGAAACGATTTATCTTAATTAAACGAATTTCCTTTGCTTGCTAAAATCCCCAAAAAAGACGTTAAGACGAAACTAGTCAAGTAATGTTTTGTTTTGTTTTCACCTCGTAATAAAATGTGTATTGTAATATTATGACAAATTAAGTTGTCATTGTGCTGTTTTTTATAATAATCCTGCAAGGTGAAAGTTGAAGCATTGATGTTAAAAGTTAACTAGATTTTTTGAAATTGGTGAATTGATTGTTAAATTTAGATTATGGTTGTTATTATATTTATTTAAGGTACTGAGTGTTCTGATTTTAACCTTACTAAGTATATCCTAAGGTTTAGATCCTAAGTACCCGTGAGGTCAGTTGTCAGATTGGAATTTTCCAATTAAAAACCTATGGATCAAGGGTTGGAAAATAATAATAAATTAACTAATTGAAAAAATTTAATTTTTATGAGAGATAATATGAATTTTATGAATCGTTCGGTATATATGATTTTATATTTCCAACCCTAGATCCTTTGGTTTTTAATTGGAATATAGTTACAAAATTTAAAACATTTCCAATCTGACAACTGACCTCACGGGTCAACGGGGCCTTAAGAGCAGTTGAATCCAACTGTATTGGAATCATCTTTTTAAGACCTTTCCAATGAGGTATCATACATTAAAATCGGCGTCTGGCACCTTGGGTACTTTACTTGTAAGTCCCAAGACGGAGACACAGATATAAAAAAAATCCCACGTCATTGCCATAAGAAAAAATTCAAAAAATGTTTTAAGTCTCACGTGGTAGTCTACGTCCATGACAGTGAAGCCCCACATGGTCGCCTTACTAAAGGCTTCCAGCATTTTGAGTTTGCTCGGATGCCTTTTGGGTTGTGTAATGCTCCAGCCACAATGCAGAGTGGTTTAGACCAAATTTTTTGGCATTTGAAGTGGGAGGCGTGTTTAATTTATTTGGACGATATCATAGTTTTTGCACCAGATTTTCAGGGTTTTCTGGAGCGTTTAAGGGCCGTGTTAGAGGTATTGTCCTGTCATAACATTAAATTAAAACCGTCAAAGTGTTTTTTTGGGTTCGAACGGGTGAAATATTTGGGTCATGTGGTCAGTGCTGAGGGAGTAGCCACTGACCCTGAAAAGATCGGGGCAGTACGAGACTTCTCCAGGCCCAGGAATAGGAAAGGAGTTAAGAGTTTTTGGGCCTTTGTGGTTACTATAGAAGGTTCATTAAGGATTTTGCAAGTGTGGCTTCATCGTCAGTGGCCTAACTGATGAACTTAACACGAGAAACAATACCGTTTGCCTGGACAGAGTTGTGTGAGACAGCGTTTGAATCTTTAAAGGAGTCATTGTGCACAGCCCCTGTTTTAACCATGTTTGACCCAACGGCACCATTAAGTTTGCATACGGATGCGTCACGTACAGGGTTGGGAGCAATCTTGTATCAGGGGGTTAGACCAAATCAGAGGGTATTAGTTTATGCAAGCCGTTCTCTGTTGCCGGCTGAGACTAGGTATACAGTGACAGAATTGGAAGCACTGGCAATAGTGTGATCGGCAGAGAAATTTCGCCACTATTTATTTTTGAATAAGGTGACAATCGTGACAGACCATCACGCATTGTGTTATTTAAGGTCCTTAAAAAATCCATCTAATCGGTTGGGGAGATGGGCAGCAAAGATGGAAGAATTCACATATGAGGTCGCCTATAAAAAAGGAGGACTTCATGTTGATGTGGATTGTCTTAGCAAATACCCAGTGATGGAACAACAAGTGGGTCCAGGAGTTGAAGATGATGCTTATATATATATTGGCTCCAGGGACAAATGGATATAGCTAAGGAACATATGCAGGACCCAGGGATGGATATATTACGGACTAAGGCAGTGGGTAGAACGGTTGCCCCAAAGGGTTATGTTATGTTGGGGAATACTCTGTATTTTTATAACCCTTCTGACCCACCTAGGTTATTGTTAGTGGTACCAGAACATTTGCGCCAGGGAGTGATTAAAGAATGTCATGATCTCCCATTAGCGGGTCACTTTGGGATTTCGAAGACGTTGTCCTTTATGTCATGAGCCTATTATTAACCACAGATGAAGGCTGCGGTGGCAAAGTTTGTTGCTTCGTGTGAGTTCTGCCAAAAGAATAAGATTCCCAGAGTATTGCCCCAGGGATTGTTGGAACCTATAGCAGTAGAGGGGCCAGCAGAAAAAAAGGGATTTGATTTTGCGGGACCATTCCCCCATCAGTCGGTAAGAGCACATATTGGTTGGTAGCAGTAGATTATGCTGCAAGATTTTGTGTAGTGGCTCCTTGTAAAAGTGCGAATGCTACGGCTATCGAAAGATTCTTTTTAAATTTATTCGATAGGTTTGGGGTGCCCAAAGATCTTATATCAGATAGTGGAACACCACAATTAAGTAAAAGAGCTCAGGAATTTTCTAGGAAATATGGTATAAAGCATAGGGCTTCAACTCCTTATCATCAACAGGCAGATGGTTTGGCAGAGGCCCCTGAAAGGAAATGCCAGGGAGACTGGACTGTTGCATTGAACAGGGCAGTTGCTGCATATAATTTTGCAAAACAGGCATCGTTACAGGCTTCCCCATTTGAATTAATGCATGGGTATTTACCACGGTTACCAGTGTATAATACAGTTGGACAGCCACCTATGGTGGGGCTGGAGATTGCAGTGGGGGAGAGTAGATTGCAAGCAACAAGAGCCCTAAGTTAAGTGCAGAATGTACAAAAAGCTGCATTTAAAAAATCCCATAGGCAGGTAGAGTTTCAAATAGGAGACTGGGTTTTGATAAGGGATTTGGCCCCAGCCCGTTTAGGCCAGGGGAAGTTTAAGATGCCCTATCACGGCCCTTATCAAATTGTGAAAAAGGTATTCCAAGTTAATTATGCGTTTTGGGATACGAGAAAAGGTACGCCTCCTATTTCCATAATGCATGTTAGTAATTAAAAAAAATTGTCCCCAGGGAAAATTACCGAGTATTGGCAATTCGGAATTTAAAGTTTGAAAAAGTCCCTAATAGATGGTGCCATCTGGTTCGAAGAGTGGGCTTGACCTCCTCTTGGACGGAGTCGGAACTTCGATTTCGAGACCTCCCCGGGCCTCTGTAAGTTGGGCGACATTTTTTCTTTTGTTTTGGCCTCGTGCTGTCACCTTGGGTAAGTCTCTTTTGTTGTTTTGAAGGTTTATCTTTTCTCGCTTTTTCTCTCTGGAATTGTGCATGGCTTTCGGTTTTAATGAAGCATGTGGTTGTGGAAATCTGAAAATGGCGCAGAATCCTTCTTCGATCACCTTCACGATATCCGTGTCGGACGGGGTGCGGCAGCGGACCGTGACGGCGTCGGTGTCGGCATTGGAGTTGCCAGCGGACATAAATCTTGCCCCGACCCCAGATAATGATGAAAGGATGGTTTCCGTCCACGGCGCGGAGGACGATTTTTCCGACGTCCATGGACTCCTAGGAACCAGAGACGTCGTAGTGCTAAGCGGCCAAACTATCAAAACCCACCGCCAGCAAAAGATTAGGACAGGGATCTGGCAGAGGCGGAGATAGACGCTGGGTTCCAGTGACCACTCGGGCCGACGTTTCGAGCGGACAGGCCGGCGGGTGTTTGCTTTGTTGAACTGTCCTCAGAGTCTGAGGATGCTACGGACGAAGGTTCGGTGGGAGGACGTCGGGATTTGCCGCCAAGAGGGTTGAATTCCTCTATTGACCGTCGTCGTCGGCGCGAGTGGGCCAGATTAAGGAGGATAAGAGAGGAGGCAGCCGCGGATCGAGGTGCTGTGGTCCTTTGGGAGCATCTGCCGCAGTAAGAAAAGTATAAAGCGGGACTGATGGTTGTTTTTTTTGGACTGTTTATTTCAAAATTTGTATTATTTTTTTGTTTGTCTTGTTGGTTGTATTTAATTGATACCCTCAGGAGTGGGCATCCCTAAGGAGGGGGGATGTGGAATTCGGGGCCAAAGGTGTTGGCGCCCGAATTCCTAGGATACCTAGTTCAAGGGTTGTAACCCTTGTCACGATCCCCTGGGGCTAGGGATCGTTGTATGAGTTGTAGTATGTTTGGAATGTGTAATTTGGAGCACGGGCAGGAGTATGAATGTTAATTGGGTTGCGCAAGTATGATAGTTGGGATTTGTTGCTGCTTAAGTGAGAGAATGTTCCAGAAGGATCTACAGCCCTGCTGCCCAGGTTGCCACCAGGGGGTGGAAAAAGTATATATAGGAAACCTAGGCCAGCAGAAAGGCAGTTCGGGCCTGGGCCCTGACCAGGTTGGTCGGCCACCACGTGTGTTAGTATGTCGGTTCTGGCATTCCAGTTCTTAATGTATAAAGCCCTGCAAATTGGCGGGCAGTGTTCAATGTTGTGCTTATGCTGATTAAACCATTTGAACCTATTATTGTGACTGAATTATGGTTCTTACGTCGGAGGTCCATACTCTGGATCATTACATGGTAGAGGTGCTACTTTCTCTGCACCGTTTTGCCTCTTACACCCTGTCTGAGGTCTTTTGGATTTTCCTAGAAGTGGAACTTCTGCGCACCTGCGCATGGACTGTAATGCCACAACGGACCAGTTACCAGGTCCCAACAGAGGGATGCAACAATCTACACCCTTGGTCAGTGGTGGTCACTATGTTCTACTGTGGATGTTTGGAGGATTTCCTCATGTCCTGTGGACCAGCAATTGTTGAGGGATTGCTGAGCAGTTTTGGATGCGGCCACCTCAGATGTCAGCCCTGGAGGGGCCTAATGCAACCATAGACGTGCCAGGGAAGCCGGATAACTTTGGAGGCTGTGACCTGGTTACCAGCTCTTAATGGGTTCATCTGGCACCCTGTGACTGTGGTGCGGATTGGACTGATTGTACTTATGGATCCCCCCACCCAGGGGATGGTGACTCTACGGGTGTGGGCGGGATCCTCCACCCCGTGCCTTACCAGAAACATTGTTAGGGATGTTTTCCTCTGCTGTGGGCCGCCAGTTTCGATGGATGGAGGGACGCCCAGTTATTTTAGATATGCTTGGCCTCGTGACTCCCTGAGGACAGTCGGCATTGTCAGCTGGAGGGCTGCTCTTCCATCGGCATATTTTCCGTGACAGTGTTCTCGTCCCGGTCCGGGGTCTGCTTCTGGGAAAGCATGTTCTTGACGCTGTCTACTTCCGGTCGTCTTGATCTTTGGCGGCCAAAGGGCCACCCCAGCGTTTCGGCAGGCCATAGCCAAGTCTGTCGTGCTGGCGCGTTATGGCGGAGGACTATGTTGAGCGGGACATGCGGCGTTTTAGCGTGCCAGTCAGCGTTGCTCTTGGATGCGGGGACGATGGCTGCAATGGTAGATTTTGGCATGTTTTTGACCTGTTCGTGACGGAAACCCGTGTATCATGTGTGCTTGGATTTTATTTTGCCCACAGAGTGGTCCGCTGGAAGGGGAGGAGTAAAGATCACCTGAATGGTCGCAAGGAGCTTGCTGTTGTCCTCATTCCAGGTTGTGGTCGGCTTGTGATGGCGCAAGTCCTTGGCGTTGCACGTTCTGGTCAATTGGTCTTTGGCGGCCAGAGGGCCACCCTGGCGTATCAGCAGATCATAGCCAAGTCTGTCATGCTGGGGCGTTATAGAGGAGGACCATGCAGTTGGAACGATCGTCGAGATGGCATGGGTGCCAGCAAGACCATGTTTCTGGTGGCAAGTTGGGTTTACTTTCCGCCGGGGCTGGAAAAGTTTCCGGCCTAGGGATAAAGGATGGAGCTGTTGTACTGCTTGCACGCTGTAGGGGTCGGACTCCCTTGTTGTGATTGCTTGTGGGGTTGCTTGGTGTTCTGTGTGTATGGTATGTTGCCCACGGAGTGGTCAACGCTTAAGGGGGGGAGTATCACGATCCCCTGGGGCTGGGGATCGTTGTATGAGTTGTGGTATGTTTGGAATGTTTAATTTGGAGCACGGGCAGGGGTATGAATGTTAATTGGGTTGCGCAAGTATGATAATCGGGATAAGTGAGAGAATGTTCCAGAAGGATCTACAGCCCTGCTGCCCAGGTTGCCACCAGGGGGTGAAAAGTGTATATATAGGAAACCTGAGCCAGCAGAAGGGCAGTTCGGGCCTGAGCCCTGACCAGGTTAGTCTGCCACCACGTGTGTCGGTATGTCGGTTCTGGCATTCCAGTTCTTAATGTATAAAGCCCTGCAAGTTAGCGGGCAGTGTTCAATGTTGTGCTTATGCTGATTTAACCATTTGAACCTATTATTTTGACTGAATTATGGTTCTTACGTCTAAGGTCAATACTCTGGATCATTACACCCTCTTGGCATTCTGGAGCTGACCAGCATTCCTTGCGAGGTTTGCTGGAAAGCTCGAGAGTGTTAAGAAGGCAGTTCGGGTTTGCCAGTGGTCCGGGTTGGACACTGGGGTTTTTGGGGTGCACCCACCCGTTCTTTTCTGTTTATCGTTTTCGGGGCTAGCAAGCTGCTGCCCGCGTGCTTTAGTTTGTTTTTGATCTTGAGTTTGTAAGTAA
Source organism: Julus scanicus (assembly GCA_034698625.1). Classification (NCBI taxonomy): domain Eukaryota; kingdom Metazoa; phylum Arthropoda; class Diplopoda; order Julida; family Julidae; genus Julus; species Julus scanicus. The sequence goes on from JAQGBW010006256.1 coordinate 7,428, forward strand.
ATAAATCAGTTTCGTTTTATAAACTCGCGTGTTCGGCTCTACCTGGACTTTTATGCTTTACGACCCTCACAACATCTAAGACGTTCCAAAGTAAGGGCCTCGCAATTAGTGAGTATGTGTAGGGCTGTTTGTGCTGTTTGTGGAAGCAGTCGGTATGTCGTGGAATCGATAAAGGTGTGCACGGAAAGCTCCATGTCCAGTGAGAATATGCGTGGTAAAGAATTGGGGCTGCCTTGATGAATGTGTTGTGCATAAATGTACGCATTAGTGTACGCATGGTGTACGTGGTCCCGGTTAAAACCTTGATGGGTTTAATTTAAATAAATTGAAACACTTACCCATTATCCTGGAGCATTCCCTTCCTGGATAATGTCCTTTGAGTCATTTTTAGTATACCCGGAGCGTTCCAAAAACAAAAAACAAGAATAGATATGTAAGGGAAGCAGAATCATAATTAGTTAATAATTGATTTGATTAATTTAAATTTTCCCCCATTGTATGTTTACTTACCTGTCATCTGTTGGTAGGGTCCGTCCAGGTGGCGCCACTGTCAGGGTTATCAACCTGGGCGGCCATGTTTGTATCTCGTTGCACACGTGTATGGGGCTTTGCCCCCAATGGACGTCCACGTGGCCGTTTTTCCGACAACCATAAAATAAACCAAAACTTGGATTTTAATAGTAATTATGCCTCTGAAATTAAATTATTTATAAAGTTTAATTTAAAAATAACAATGGTAGCAGAATTAAAATTAATCAAATCAATTGTAAGGGCTGTAGCACTCAAAAGTCCAAAGTTAAAAGACCAAACTCGCCGTTTAGGTTCAAAAAACTAATTAATCATGGAAAAGGCAAACAAAAGCACGCGGGCAACAACTCGTAAACCCCGACAAACGAAAATAAAAGTGCGGGTGGGTGCAACCCCGAGCAGTGTCCGACCTGGACAACCGTCTAACCCGAACTGCCCTCTCAGCGCTCTCGAGCTTCCCAGCAAACCTCGCAAGGAATGCTGAACTGCCCAAGAACGCTGAGAGGGTTACAACCCTTGAACTTCGCATACCTGGAATTCGGGCGCTTACTCTTTGGCCCCGAACTCCACACCCCATCCCCCCTTAGGGATGCCCACCCCGGGGGTACCAATCATCATTCTTAAAAAAAAAACACAAATAAAAAATATCAATAAAAAAATGCAAATTTTGACAAAGAAAAAAAACCCGAAAAACATTCCAAACACTACGGCCGACGCTCCCAGAGGACCACAGCACCTTGGTTCGCGGTCGCCTCCAACCGCATTCTCCTCAACCTTGCACGCTCCCATCGGCGACAGCGATCAATCGACGAGTTGAGGGCTCTTGGCGACAAATCCCGGTGTAATCGGACTGAATCCCCGTCCGTAACATCCTCAGACTCGGACGACAGCTCAACTATGCGTACACCCGCAGGCCTCTCCACTTGAAATACTGGCCCGGGTGGACGTTGGAATCCAATCCAGCATCCAAATCCGCCAGCTCCCTATCCCAGTCCTCAGCCGGTGGCGGATTCCGAAAAACTGGCCGCTCAGGAGAGCGATGCCTCCGCTCCCTAGGCGTCCACGGGCGCCGGACAAATCGTCCCCCTCAACGTGGACGCCAAACCGGTCTCTCATCATAATCCCGTGTCGGGGCACGATTTGTATCCGCCGGCAACTCCAATGTTGCCCCCGACACCGATGCCGTCACCGTACGATGCCTAACCCCATCCGACACGGATATGGTCAGCGTAATCGATGAAAGATTTTGCGCCATTATTCTTTCTATTTTTCCAAAAAAAAGAAAACAAAAAAACCCACAACCACATGCTTAATCAAACCAGAAGCCATGCCCCAACAAACGAAACGAGCAAAAGAAGAAAAAACAGAAACACCAAAACAACAATAGAGACTTACCCGAGGTGACACGCACGAGGCCGAAACAAAAGAAAGAAAACAATGTCGCCCAACTTACGGAGGCCCGGGAAGGTCTCGAAATCAAAGTTTCAGCTCCGTCCAAGAGGTCAAACCCACTCTTCGAACCAGATGGCACCACTTGTTTGGGACTTTTCCAAAGTTCAAACTTCGAATTGCCCATACTCTGTCCCTTTCCCTGGGGACAAATTTTTTCAAATTGCTCACTTGCATTATAGAAATAGGAGGCGTACCTTTTCTCGTATCCCGAAACGCATAATTCAACTGGGACACTTTTTCTACAATTTGATAAGGGCCGTGATAGGGCATCTTAAACTTCCCCTGGCCTTAACGGGCTGGAGTCAAATCCCTTAACAACACCCAATCTCCTATTTCAAATTCCACGTGTTTACGGGATTTATTAAACACAACTTTTTGTTCATTTTGTGCCTCAACTAGGGCCCTTGTAGCTCGCAATCTACGTTCCTTTACTGCAATCTCCGGTCCTACAATTGGTGGATAACCCATCGTATTATATACCGGCAAACGTGGTAAATACCCATGCATTAATTCGAATGGGGAAGCCTGTAATGAGGCTTGTTTTGCAAAATTATATGCTGACACTGCCCTATTCAAAGCAACCGTCCAACCTCCCTTACATTTCCCTTCAGGGGCCATTATTCTGACCGTTGTAAGCAATGTCTGAATCATTCTTTCTACCAAGCCATCCGCCTGCTGATGATAAGGGGTTGAAGCCCTATGCCTTATGCCAAACTTCTTAAAAAAAATCCTGGGCCTTTCTACTCAATTGTGGTGTCCCACTATCTGATATCAAGTCCTTGGGCACCCCAAACCTGTCAAACAGATTTTAAAAAAAATTCTCGATAGCCATGGCATTCACACTCTTACACGGGGCCACTACACAAAATCTTGTAGCATAATCCACTGCTACCAACCAATATGCATTCCGTCCCACTGATGGAGGGAAAGGTCCTGCAAAGTCAAACCCCCATTTATCCTCCGGCCCTTCTATTGCTATAGGTTCTAACAATCCCTGAGGCAACACCCTAGGGATTTTATTCCTCTGACAGGACTCGCATGAGGCAACAAATTTAACCACCGCAGCCTTCATCTGTGGCCAATAATACGCTCGTGACATAAAATACAAGGTCTTCGAGATCCCAAAATGACCTGCCAATGGGTGATCATGGCATTCCCTAATGATTCCCTGGCATAAATGTTCTGGGACCACCAACAATAATCGGGGTGGGTCAGAAGGGTTATAAAAATACAAAGTATTCCCCAACATTACATAACCCTTTGGCGCAACTGTTCTACCCACTGCCTTAGCTCGTAATCTCTCCATTTCTGGGTCCTGCATTTGTTCCTTTGCTATATCAATTTGTCCTTGGAGCAAATAGTTATAAGCATCATCTTCAACTCCCGGACCCTCCTGTTGTTCCATCACTGGATACCTACTAAGGCAGTCCACATCAACATG
>JAQGBW010006257.1:0-10846 GCA_034698625.1 Julus scanicus
GTTCCATTTTGCGAACATAGTGTTTTATGCATGCCATGGTCTTATCCTTGCTAGTAATGGCGTACACCGAACTCCAATGGGAGAAGTCGTCAACGAGAACAAGATAATACCTGCATTCCCGTCCAGAAGGGAATGCAGAGGGCCTCCAAAGGTCTGCATGGACCAGTTTAAGCAGTGCCGTTGTTAACCTTTCTTTAAATGCTTTGGCAGTGGGGCGAAGCGCTTTTGTAAGTGGGCATATGTCACACGAGTAGGGAACTCTTTTTAGTAGTGGCAATCCCCTCACCGACTCCGATTTTGAGATTTTAATTAACAAGTCGGTGTTCATGTGGCATAGCCTAGCGTGCCACAAAGCCAGGTCCGGCGTTTTACGAGGCACCGACTGACCCGTAGAATTTGACTTTAAAAAGGTCTTCCACAGGTCAGGCTGGGGGGTCGCTTTTGTGTGACATAGGCGATCCCTCCGCTCAAACTCCATTAGAAGGTCCCCTTTGGGGTTTTTAACCCTTATCGTGTCGGCGTCCCCCGTCCAAGTTATATTCGCGGCTTTAGCCAACTGGGAGGATGAAGGAGATTCCGTCGACCACTAGGGGCATAGGCCACGTCCCTGACAACAACAAATCTGATTGTGCCGCCAGCAAGGACGGACATCAGCACTGTCCCCTTTCTCTCAATGGAAAAGGTGCCGTGGTATGAGCTCATCGTGATAAGATCGATGGCCATATACTCCGGAATCCCATGTCCATTCCCTGTTTTTGGTGTTGGCTACGGTGTCTGCCATAAAGACATCAAAGCTTAACCCTGTTGGATCAAAGTCTGAATGATCCACCAAACCTCCATTCGGCTGGCGAGGTGCTCCTTTTGTTTTTTGTTTTCCAGCCTTCTTTTTATTTGTTTTTGTTGTGGCCGGTGGCTTTGTTGGGGCAGCTCCGGCGGGCTTGCCATGCAAGACCCAGCAACGGTCTTGCAGGTGACCAGACTTCCCACAGTGAGTGCACTTAAAGTCTGGCCTCCTACCCGGAACTCCCCCGTCTTGGCATTAGCCCAGAGCACGTCGCTCGCCGGGTTGCCGGCAGAACCACCCAAGTTCTGCTCAGCGAACCTCATGGTATTGGCCTCGGCGATCAACGAGGCCTATACCCTGGATGCAGTGAAATCCGAGTCCGGCCAACCATGTATGAGTTTAATTTTGAGAGCATATTCTGATAGAATGGCCCATAAGCATTTGGAAGGCAAGATCTTCATCTGGAACACTGCGATCCACCTCTTCCAGGTGACCCGCCACGGCCTCGACCCTTGCAATGTAAGCCTCGACGGTCTCAGTCTGTGTCATCTGTAGAGACACAAACTGACACCGGAGTTGCCAGCATCTTTCGCGAGTGCCGGGCTCATAATTTTGTTGGATGTGTTTAAGTATTTCACAGCATTAGGTTCTCGTAGCCCTGAAAGTGGGTCTTCCGGATGCCCGGGACGATAGTAAAATAAATAGCTGAGGTCACCGCCTGACAAATGTCTTTGCGCCGTTCAACTTCGGCCGCGGTGGCCGAGCTCGGCAAGGCGGTGACCGTCCCGTCTGCGTACTTGAGGAGGGCTTGATTAGCCAAAGCCATATCAAGCTCCTCTCTCCAAGTCGCGTAGTTGGTTCCATCGAGTTTAGTTACGAGAAACCGGTATAAATCGACGGGAGCTTGTAACTTTTCCATCGTCGCAGGCGTATTTTAATTGTTTTATTTATGTTTATTATGAATTTAGTTTAGATTTGATATCTATTTATTTTTGTGTTTTATTAATTTATTTTTCTTTCCGGAAGAACTACCTATCACGCAAAACGCGGTGGAAAATTGGCACCGATTTCCGAAAATTGGAATTTTGTTCAACCAGCTAACCCACTTTTTGTTTATGTGGTGATTTATTTTGCATTTATATATTTTTGACACACATTTCCTTTGTTAATTAAAAATATGTAAATATAAACACTCTATATAAATAAATCTAATAAATTAATAAATATCTTCAATAAACTTTAACTAACAAGAAATAACAACAATAATCAAATATACACTATCTCATTTGGCCACTCGAGTTTCTGGTAATTTGCATATCGTTGATTATAAATCCTTTACATGCGATTTTCAATAATTTCCGTCATAATTAAATAATAACAAAAAATTTATCTTTTAGCGCACGTTTATTTTGACACCTAAACTCATGGCATCAAAAAACTTCATAAACCACAACTTTAAAAAAAGGTCTTCACAACGAAAATGTTCCCTGCGCAATTTTTTTTTAGCAGGACGTAGTGGACGGTCCACGTTTCAAAAGACACCAGAGAAAAAAAAGTCTATATTTCCTATCGAAACGTCAATTCGCGAGCCTATGTGTTGTTGTTATCGTTGTTTTATTTATCCTTTTCTTTATTGTTATAGTTGTTTCATGTTTATATTTATTTGTATAGTTGTTTTCAATAGTTTTGTTATTGCCATTCTTTACATAAATTATCGGCGATCTGTGGTTTCCACGATGATTGGCCGCCTGGAAATTACGCCGAAATAACAGCAAAAATACCAAAAAGGGCGGGCAAAAAGGATGCTGATTTACCTTTACAGCGTCCAATTAAAACATAGTAGGCACTTCCCGCGACGTTAATGGTGGAAGAACGTCCAAAGAAAACTAAAGGGTAGTCTATCAATACAAATGATTAACAAATAACTACTCAAAAAATGTAACGCGCGCTCAATTAATCAAACAAGGACGGCAGCCATTTGACACACGGCAGGCGGGCAGTAATTAAACAATAGCCGTAAACAAAAAAATTTCCATGGGCAAAAAAACTTCACCAATTAAGGCCAGTAATTCCATTTATTAATAAGGAACCTGCTGTTAACAAAGTTCCAGGCCTACCTTTATCATCACGTCCTTAATTGTGGTGAAAAAACACACAGTCCGCACAATTCTTTCTCGAACAGGCGACGGCAAAAAAAACTTCCGAGAAAAAAACGGCGGCCTCTTCAATTACTCCTTTCAGTTGGGCGTGGTAACTTCGATTTGTAGAACAATGTCCGCAAATCGTTCTCCGAGCGCTGCTACCACATCCACCCAAGCGCTGTCCTTTAAGCTTCACCCTATCTTCCATTCCTGATAGGTATTTCTTGCTCTTTTGGAATAGCACACCAAGATATTCATATTGGTCAACTTGTTTAACTTCGTCCCCATTTAAGGTCCATGTTTGTGAGTCAGGAACCAGACCACCCTCGTCCACCACGAGAACGCCTGACTTATCACTTCCATATTCAAGCCTTCTACTCCATAGGTCCCCGCAATATCTAGGAGTGTTTGCAAATCATCGCAGTCTTCTGTGATGAGGTTGATATCATCCCAAACATCAATGCAGGTAATCAGTTGATGTCTAAACCTGTATCCCAGCCCAGATGTCTTCAGGGAAATTCCAAGCTCATTAATGTAAGCAAGGAATAACACTGATCATAGGGGACACCCTTGTCTTACCCCCTTGTTGACCAATTTTTTGACCATGTCACACTTGGCGCACCTCACAAAGAGGGCGTTCCTGCTCAACATGTCCCGCACGTCAATAGCAGACGAAAAAACAAACGGCCCTGAGTTTGAACACATTATAATTAATGAATTTATAATCGCCACTCTTGGCTTACTAATTTCTATTGTAGTACATATTATGCCCCACAAAGTTTGCATGCAATGTCTAGAATCGAATTAAATACCTCCTGGACCCCCCAAAATAATATAAAAAGGTAAATAAATCACATTTCCTCGTACTTACCTTCGTTACACTAAAACCGACCGCCGAGAGGCAGGGGCGCTGTTTGCGCATTATCATTATCGTAACGAGGTCATTCGCCCTGGCTGCCATGTTCTTGTCAGCCAACTCCCCCACTAGATGTGGCCGGTACCCTAGTGGATAGTTATCACTTCCACAGGAAGAAGCCAACACCTGGGTGTGAAATAATGTGGAGTTGTGACATCAGCATGGGGCCCCTCGAACTTCCTGTGGATGCTTAGCATCCAGGCGTACACAGTGGTCCATTGTTCTCGATGTCTCCTTTTTGACATGCTGGCCCCATGGTCAAGCGCAGGGCGGATCCCTTGAGGGGTTGACCCGCCCCGTGGCGCAGAGATAGTGTAATATTGTATTGGGCTCTTCCATTGGGTGAGGTTCCAAGATGACCCTTTGGGCACTTTCAACCCTGAGCCAGAATCACTGCCAAGAGGTCCCTTATTGGAGTAGAACTAAGTCCGCCCTTTGGTCTCCTCTTTATAAGGGTATAAGGGCCTGGACTTGGCCTAAAAACTGGGTCTTCTGGAGTTTTCTTGAGTGCATCACTTTTGGAGTCATCATGTGGAAATTGAAATCAAAATTTGGTTTGTTTTTGCTTTGTTTGAGATTGTCAAAATTATAGTCCCTGGGGCTCTCCTCTGGATCGTAGGGATACACATTAATTGTGTTCCCTCAGCTCCACTTCGCAGTGTTGAGCCCTGTTGTGATCTAGAGTGTTAGAGAGTCTGAGACCTGACTCACAAATTTAAATTTGGTACTGATGCTGAGACCATAAAGCACCCTTTAGCAGTGGTAACTATTGTTGCTAATCATTATCATTCCTATGTATATTTTATTACTTGGGTCTTGCAATATCTTCTAGAGATCTTGGAGTCTTAGGAGTTTGTTAAAATCCAAGGAGTTGGGAGCTGCGTATTGAGGACGTGGCAGACCGAGCTTGGACCAAGGAAAGAACCGTGGTCCTGGATCATCTAGGAAGGCAAGGACTTAAAAAGACCTTAGGCCTCTTTCTAACAACAGTTGGGAATCGAATCTCTTGGGGCCTAGCAGGTAGGTGGTCTTGGGTAAGGTACCTAGTGTATGTTGGCATGTGGTGTAAGGGGTGTTACCGCATCTATACATTTACAGCTGGATGCATGTTGAGGGTGGCAAACCTGGGATTCATTTATTTGTGCTAAGGGCTTAAGACAAGGGTCCGTACCTGGACATGGGCGAAGGGATCTCTGGCTTAGGATCCCCTTCGAGGAACCCTGATCGTAACGTTGCCAGGTTGTAATAAAAGGGGTTTAAAGTTGCATTTGGAAGTATGACCAGATCTTGGTAATACAGGAGATAGGGAGAAACCCTGTTGGTGACACTAGAGTATGGTAGCACTATTGTTACATTTAAGTTAGCAAGAGGCTTGATATCTTTCAATTGGCGCCCAACGTAGGGCACCAAAGTTGTGTACTTTGGTGTAGGCCGATGCATGGTTATATAACCATTAATATTTGAATTTGCCATGGAAAACTGCGAGACATCCGTAGTTTTATTATTGAATGTGCTCCCACTATTCCAGGTTTTGTTAGGTTAAAGCAAGAAACCTACTTCTTAAAAGTCAAAAAACGTAGGTGATTTTATTGGATATTAGTGAGGTCAGGTAATCTTCCTGAGACCTCCAAAAAGGTTTCAATTAGGCCCCGTATTCTGGTACCTGGGATAGTCTGAGGTTAAGTTTACCGGTTATTTTATTTTTATCTAGGGATTGTGTTCTTTAGGTTATATTGCCCTTATTTGATAGCTGCAGATTAGGCAGTTTTATCCCTAATCCAATATATATACAGTTTTTGATTAGTCCTTTGAGGAGACCGTTCTAGTGAGTGATTAACGTCCATTAATTCCGTAATGGCTGATCACGACTCCAGTGACACCGATTCCGAGGAGGGGTTGGTATCGGAAACTGTTCTGGAGGATGTTTGTCCAACTCCTGCTGAGGGGAAAGGCGAAGATTCTGCAGGTCCTAGCTTTCAAAGCTTTATGAAGGAGGCCCAAGCTACTTACAAGGAGTCATTAGCAAATACAAACAAAGAGTTGGCTAAGACCCTTGAGGAATTCCGAGCAGAGAATGCAAAATTGCGTGATTTGAATGAGGAAATGTACGAGGATTTGGTTAAAGTACGTTTCAAACTTGAGGAATTAGGTGAGGAAAGGGATCGTGGGGTATAGAATGCTGCCAAGGATTCGGAGTCTGGTAAGATTTCGAAAACGAGGCAGATTAGTACGCCCAGACCCAAATCCCTGAGCAAACTTCCTGTAGAAAGTCCGTTGAATCTCATTTGAAGTACTCCTATCATGGTGGAAACCCCTAGAGTTCCCAAGTTAGTTTCGGTCAGGGCCCGTTCGCTCTGCGATACTAGTATTCGCGTTAAGAAAAAACGTGCGGCTCGCCGTAAAGTAGCAGATAAAGTTCCTGCACCCTCTAAGTCCGTCACGTATTATAAACCTCGTGAAGAGACCGGGCCAGCTCGTGCCAGTAGGAAGATTAAGCTGGAACCGTACAGAGGGACAACTACTGTAGAAGCGTGGCTTAGCAATGTGGAGACTATTTTGTTCCACATGGATATTCCTGGGAAAGATTTTGTGGCCATCCTAGCCCAATATTTGAGCAAAGATGTGAGGGAATAGTGGACAATGTACCAAGGTCAAATTCGTACTTGGGAGGAAGCCAAGGACAAATTACTGCATCACTACGGAACACCTGTAAACGATAGTGCCCTATGGCAGCAGGCCATGGAAGCCGGGTAAGAGATGGGGCCAGCAACTCACCGAGTACATCGCCACATTACAAGTCTTGATAGGCAGAATGAGCAAGCTCCCGGATATGCCCATGCGTATGACTACCATTTACGGTGGACTCCACCCCTGGATAAAGGACAAGGTAGGTCCTGATACTTTCGCGACAGTAACTGAGATGTCTATCGCAATCCAAGCTGCTGAGGCAGAACTCAAGCTTGGGGCCTGTTGACCCGAGAAGGACCCTGGAATGGGAACTGCTTGCGCAAAGAGGTATTTAGGAAGTGTAATGGAGGAAGGGACCGGTTTGCAGTTCAGAATCCAGCAGTCACCAATAAGACAAAGGTTGCCGTCCCGAATGTTGATAAACCCCTGGAGAGAACTCAGCGCTCACGAAGGCGAAACCACAAAGGAGGAAGTCGTGCTAAAGACAAGACGAATGCAAATAGTAGGGCCAATCCTGTGAAGGAAACTCCGACTGACGTGAAAAACGAGCGGAAACCTAAGGATAAGCCGACCCATTGCTACGTTTGCGGACAGTTGGGACATACCAAATACACGTGTGATAAGAAGTGTGGTCTCCCGGTCCAGTCTAACAACAAGACGAATACCAAACCTGTGCGGGTAAGTGCTCTTGAAGTTGTGGCTAAGCAACTTGCCGTGCTTTTCAAAATGTCTGAATTTTTGCAGAAGCCTCAGATTGAACTGATACACGTTAAGGTTGACGCGGGCGGTGCGAAAATCACCGGACTTCTGGATGGAGGATCCAATTCTTCGCTGGGTGGGAAAGCGTTATTCCGCCAGCTTGTTAGGCAAAAGGTCATTTTTACCAAGGAAAAATGAAGTATCCTCATGGCTGACGCTAAGAAGCTTGATATGGTGGCGTATCATGCCTATGTATCATGATTATGTTTGTCCCGGCTTATAAGGACCTGAAACTAAAGATTACTGAGAAAAGTATTGTTCTCTTGCCCGATGAAGGAGTTCATCTAACTCCTGCACAACGATGAGCCATCATTCTCCTACTTATTAAGCATAGAAAGGTTTTCAAGGAGCCGGTCAAGGCAGCGAAAGTGGCACCTTAAGTTATCAAGCTGTTCCCCGAGGCTTGACCGTGTTTTGTGCAGCTGTACAACTATTCCCCTAAGAGAAAGGAACACATGAAGGAGAAGATTTCCATGATGGTACAGAAGGGTTATCTGAGTCCTGTGTCCTCGGAGTGGGCCGCACCGTCGTTTCTTGTTCCCAAGAATGACAGTAGCACGAAGATGCGATTGGTTACGGATTTCAGAGCTTTAATTGTTATACTGTTCCTGACAATTATCCAAATCCCCGAATGGATAGCATTCTTGCTGAAATGAAAGGAAATCCCTTTATGTCAACGATGGATTTAACCAACTGCTAATGACAGATACCGATTCATCCGGCATGTCAGAAGTTGTTTGCAACTGTCACACTGTTTAGGACCATGGCGTACACTCGCATGCCGATGGGAGTGCAAAATTCTGCTGCTCATTGCCAACGGTTCGTGGAGGGCATGATGTGAGAGTTGTTAGACGTCGTACACAGGATTTACCAGGACGACCTGATCGCGGCCGCTGAAAGGTTTGAGAAACATCTCAAAGATCTAGACCAAATACCGAGTCTGATCTCACGACGTAACTTTAGGTTGAAAAGACGTAAGTGTACCTCTTTCAGTGATAGTGTAGATTTTTTGGGACACCATATCTCTGAGGAAGGGATTGGCCCTAACAGGGAGAAAGTAGGGGCCCTGCTCGATTTGAGCAATCCAAGAAACGTAACTGAGCTGAAGTCGTTCGTGGGTGCTTGTCAGTGGTTTGGTAAGTCCAGTGCCCAGTTATCTCACATTGCTGCCCCATTATATGCTTTGTTGAAGAAAGATGTTGAGCTCAATTTCGATGACAGATGCTGTGTTGCTTTCAATTTATTGAAGCAGAAGCTCTGTGAGGTGCCCATTTTGGCCCAGCCAAACTTTGAAAAAGGTTTCAGGCTCTACACTGACACCAGTATGGACGCCATGAGTGCCGTACTTTTACAGGGTGATGACCCCCCCCCCCCGTATCAGGTCATCGAATACGCCTCTAAATTATTTAATTCCGCTCAGCGTAATTACTCCACTACCGAAAGGGAGGCGTTAGCAGTAATCTGGGCAATAGGGAAGTTTAGAGGTTATATTGAGGGAATACCCTTTGTGGTCCACACTGACCATAGGCCCTTGCGGTGGTTAATCATGTTAAACAACCCCCAAGGCAGGTTGGCTCATTGGGCCCTGGGTGTTCAAAATTATGTCTTCGAGGTAGAATATATCCCAGGGAAACTGATTGCCCTCGCTGATTTAATGTCGCGACCGACAGGAAAAGATTCGGAGTCAACTCCCGAACCGGTGGTGTTAATACACCATTTTCTCTTTGATGGGGAACCTATCACTAAGGAAGAGTTTAGGCAATTCAAGGTAGATGAGCCTCTCATAAATGGGATTGTCAAAGCATTAGAATTTGTGGATATGGCAGACGCAGCCAATGCCCGGACGTATTTGATGTGTGGGTATGTTGTTTTGGACGTTATTTTGTATAGACACCTGGAATTTATCAAACCAGATGAGCCCAAATTGGTGATGCCGAATGGGCTGCAGAAAAGAGTGATGTCATGGAACCATTCGTTGAATGAGGCTGGTCACCATAAGGTGCAAGGCACCTATTCCCGTATTCTGGAGAAATATTTTTGGACAGGATTGAAGAAATCCGTCACTGATTACGTTTCTAAGTGTACGAGCTGCGCAAGGTACAAACCGGACACTGTCAGTAGAAAAGGCAGTATATACGAGCCCCTCTATCCGCCAAGGTTTGAGGCCCTTAGTATTGATTTAATAGGACCCTTACCAATGACACCTTAAGGCTTTACCAGTATCTTTTATGTGAGTGATATTACCAAGGGCTACGTGGAACTTTTTCCCCTAGCAGATACTCGAGCTAAAACGCTTATCGAAATACTTGTTAATGAAATTTGCTTGCAGTATGAGACACCCAAAATTGTCAGGTGTGACAATGGGCCCCAGTTTATATCTGGAATACTGCAGGAGGCTGCAACCACCATGGGCTTTGAGATACAAAAAGTGGCCAGTTTTCACCCCCAGGCCAATCACATAGAGCGCAAACATGGAGATTTGAAGGCGAAAATTGCAATTGCCGTGCTGAGGCAATCACACTAAGTCGGATGTACATTACGATACAGTATTAGAAGATTTCCAGTATTACAGGATTAGGTTACGATACAGTAGACTGTTCAAGCGCCGACGTCCTGCCAAAAATGCCTTAGTCTGAAAGGGCAGGGAGCAAGAGCGCGCAGTTAGGATTACGTCGATTGCGCTCGTGGTTACGCCTATTCAAAAGACGCGGGACGTGGAAAATGGCGCGCAGCGTGAGCGCAGTTGTGGTTTTAAACCCTGAGTCGCCTATGAGCATTCAGGCGAGCGACGAAACACGCGAGATAGGTCACTCGTCCCGTCGCCTGAGGGAACGGCTTTGAAAAATCAAACCCCCACTTTACTGCTGGGCCCTCTATACTAATAGGCTCCAACAATCCAGGGGGTAATGTCCTAGGTAATTTATTGGCCTGACATTGGGGAAAGGACATTATGAATTGGTAGACTGATGTCTTCATACGGGGCCAATAATTTGCTCTGGATAACAACGCTAACGTTTTCGTGATCCCAAAGTGCCCCGCCAACGGGTGGTCATGACACTGTCGCATAACCTCCTTCCTCAAATGTTCTGGCACTACAACCAACAATTTTGGTGGCTCTGAGGGGCTATAAAAATATAGGATATCCCCCAGTATAACAAACCCCTTTGGAGCCACAGCCCCTCCCACTGCTTTCGCTCGTAACGTATCTAACGTCTTATCCTTCAATTGCTCCTGGGCCATAACCAATCTAGTCTGAAGCAAATAGATGTACGAATCGTCCTCTACCATGGGGTAATTTAGTCCCTCCGGGCCAGGATATCTACTTAAACAGTCTTAACCCACCCTTCTTGTATTGAACGTCGTACACGAATTCCTCCATCTTCGCCGCCCAACGCCCCAATCTATTAGAGGGTTTTTCAACGATCGCAAATAGCAGAGGGCATGATGGTCTGTCACGATAGTGACCTAATTTAGAAAAAAAATAGTGTCGAAACTTCTCTGCGGCCCACACTATGGCCAAGGCCTCAAGCTCAGTCACCGTATAACGGGTCTCCGCTG
>JAQGBW010006258.1:0-10844 GCA_034698625.1 Julus scanicus
GTGTATCGTTTGTCTGTGTGTGACGTCCAGTTTGTCCAGAAAAGGGAGATCTACTACGCTATTATATAGTAGATATGGTTCAAATATATACCTTTTACAGTATGCTATATATTACTACTATATATATGATGTTTTGAGAATTTGCATCTTTAATTACTAAACGTACATATGTGTTACATAATTGAATTAATTTTCAGCCGGTTAAAAACTTACAGTAAAATCGCTTTTTGTTGCTTGTGTGCATATTTTATTATATACAGAATACATTTATCTCAAAAAGTATACATAAGATAAAACGGTGCTAAGGTGTGCTTGCAACACTGACTGTATGAGCCAAACTAACTATAAAAACTGTATATATATATATATATATATATATCCACATTCAAGCATTAATATATTAGGCATAGATATGCTGTTTCAGTATTAGTTGACCAAAATTAGTTGACTGAAGAGTTTGCTTTAACTAATAACCGGTACACATGCTGCATGATATCTAATTGGATATTTGGGCGTAATTTGAATATCTACTTTGACGAAAATTTGTAGATAGGTAACTGATTAGCTATATACGAACTCCGAAATGTAGGTTTGATGTACGTATATTGGTATAGTACAAAATAAGCAGTTTACTATATATAATATAATAGAGGAATTGATTTTTCAATTTCGTATGTTTGAAATATTATTATTAAAGTCTCCATGTGCGTTAATAAAGCTTTACTATAATGCTCTGCGTGTTTTGGATTAAGCCTTGGACATGTGATCAGCAAGGATAAAGTAATAAGTAGTGACAAGCCCTACAACCTGCAAATAAATGGAATATATTAGTGTGGTGCTTTATTTGAACGCAAGATTAACTAATGGAACTGTTTATAAATACCGTGAGAATAATGCCTTTTTCAACTTGCATAACCCCTCCGTATGTTACAACTGCATGAGTGATGGTGCATTCTGTTAGGTAGAGCATGTAGTGTTTATGATCCTATAAAATAAAAATGCCAGTAAGTATCCCCAATCAACAATGTAAATATAGAGAAAGACGTAATATCTGTAGTTTTTGGTACGCCATTCTAAGCCGTATACATTACAAGTCAAGACGTTCTATATACGTGGTACAAAAGTAGTTTGAATCTAAATTTCAACATGAATTTTGTTCTTTAATCTTTTGGATTTACAATGCAAGCCCAAAACGATAAGTTAAAATAAATAAATTTAAAGATCATATACTGCAGTAAGTTGTTATTAAGCACCTCTGTAACGCGTTGATGGTGGACACTATTTGTCATATTCTGATGTTGATCGTCTTCTGAAACGGTGTGTGATCTCATTTTTATTGAAAAATCAATCTGAAATAGCAATTGTTTAAATTCATTACAGAATTTCTATATGGACATTAATTGACTTTATTCATAATACATCTTTTGTCGATTCCCTTGCATGATATGTATGCGACTGTTAAAAATGTTTAATGAAGTGATATTATAATGGATTTCGTTGTTATCATATACATGTATCATTTCTGGATAACAGTTTGAAATCCATGTGAACCATTTTTGCCATGGACTCTACAAAAGTTGGAGGTCCTATGAATACATGGAAACTATCTGAATGTGATTAAGTCAATGTGCTGTCGAAACTTACTTTTTCATTAAGCGTGGAAGCCGCAAAAGCCTTTAAAAGGAAAAACACCGTGTGCGTGGCAAATATGATGAATTCCTGCACATCAATTTCTTTTGATAAAACTGCTTTTATGGAAACCAAGAAGATGCCCGTGGTCAACGCAAAGGAAAGAAGCATCTGTTCGGCAAAGATGGCGTCGAAATCACTTACGAGATTTTCGAGTGTTTTGTGATCCCTCAACATTCTCTGTATTGTTCCCTCTTGCTTCAATGGTCTGGCTTCCGGCATCCAGACGGTGACAAGACTGTTTATCGGCGATTGATCGTGGCTTTCCACCCGTATGCATTCACACAAGCTGGCGGTGACATAGCAGACAACCGTGTAAAGGATGTCGCAAAAGATCAAGAATGGCATAAAAACGAAGGCCGACACACGTCGGAAAATCATGAAACTCTGGTAAAATTGTCTGCCCAATTTGCCAATGCCCATGAAAGCCAAACTTGTTTCATCTTGATCGTAAGTGGCTCGAAGGACGAATTGCCATCCAAAGAGCAGCAGCAGAATGTTGGTACAAATAATGGTCGCTTTGATTCGTAGGTCCCATTTGGCAGCAACCTCTGGAGAACCAATGCCATGAATTGATTCTTCCAATTTATCCAAAAATTCGTGGAGCTTCCGTTTTCTAAAGTAGGCTAAACCGTAATACAAAACCTCGATGGCCAAAGAAGTCGTCTGGAAAAACCAAACATAAACGGCTTTGTACGTCAATGAGAATTCAGGTGTTGGGTTTGCCAATATTGGTACTGTTAAGGCAACGAGCACAATGAGTGCCACGCTGGTCATGCACAATAATATTGTGCTGCACAACAGTAAAAAGAATTTGACACACGTGAGTAAGTCAAGGTGCCATTTCTGCTCTTTTATGAGGTCCAATCCGAACATCAACATTGTGATCCGAATGACTTTTATGCATGACAGTTTGCGATTTTCTTCCTCTGAATTCATCTTGGGTGTCATATTGAATGAGAAATGTTTGGTAAAATTATATTACAGCTGTTTGTGTGTAGCGTATGATGGTTATGGATCAAATACTATAATATAAGGAACGCAATGATGACACAATGTAATTCAATTCCAATTTGTTTGTTTAAGCTAGCGACGCTCTATAGCTAGCAATTATGGCAGTTACATTCTGGGAAAATAATTGAGTATCGTGGAGGATGAACATTCCCGATTATACATAATCATTACTTGCATGCATGTTTTAATTCAGTATATACAGTGTACACTGTACTTACATAATCGATAACTTAAATACATATATATGCAAAAGCTAATAAGAAAATATGGCTTGTTCAAGGTCAATTTTCAACCCAGGTTAATTTTTGTTTAATGCACAATGAAATTCCAAACTTGTGCATTGTTTTGAACTTAGTTAATTCTTACTGTTCCAAGGCGTATATGGGAAAGGGGGGGAGGAAGAGTTCTTGGGGATAGATCCCCCTTTCCCCTCATAATCCAAGAAATTGTAAAAATTTTAAACCGAATCGGCGAAATATAACGGGGAAATAGCACTTTTGCATTATAAAGGCGATTTTTAAGGTAAAACCCCAATTTTTCTGCATTAAAAGTGCGATTTTACCTAGGACAATTATTGGATATTCCTGACCCTGCGATCCTAATTATATATCCAAAATAGCCTACCCTAAAATTCTGAAGTATATTTCCTATTGCTCTACCCCTTATTGGTGGATTTGTACATGGTTTAAAAGGCACAAAAAACATTCTCTGGACGAAGATGCCCTTAACCTCACTGACACGAGGGTTATCATATCAGGCGACATCACAGATTTATAAAATGCATTTTTCCTCCATTTTGTGATTTCATAATAAGGACCGAAATGACCGTATACCGAGTACAGGACATGAATTCATGTATCACAATATGAGCTTTGACAAAGCAGGTGTTACCATTGGTAACTTCCCCCTTGCAGGCTGCTTTTTTGTATGCTCTTTGTCTCTTTCCCCCTCCCCTTCTTCCCTGACTGCTAATCATACATTTGGTTCTTTAAGCCATGTTCGAGGGTGGTGATAAACCATAGGGGGTTTAGAGTCTCTCAGGTATTGTAAAATGTTGTACTCAAGTTTTCACGTACGGTCATTGGACAACGATACATGGGCAATTGGAGCCTAATACACTTAAGAACAACTGCCAAGGGTCAAATTGAACAAAATGCATACCTAGTTTTATTGCCGTTGTTACTTCGGCGATGTTTTTCCAACAAAGCGTGAACACCGTTACAAATAAACTCAAAAGATAAAAGTCAATATTTTCTGTGGTCAATTCAATACCGTCGTATTTATCGATGGGTTTACAACTGACAATTTTGCTAATTACAGTGGGGAAATTTGTGATAATCATCTTAACAAACTATAGAGATGATATATACTTTTATTATGCAGAACTTTGCAATATGCAGGTTTCTGAAACAGCACATTTCAAAAAAATTTGAAATGTTCAAATTTACCAAATATGATTTATAGGAAATAGCTTATTTGCCCAGGAAAATTCTTGTCAAAGTTTTTTTCAGGTTATTTCAGAGAAGATGTAATCTGAAATCAATGTTATAATGTCAAAATTATTAATTTTTATTGCATTAGATTGCACATAAATTACATGAAATTATTTTCTATTTTATTTAATTCTGTGATATTTTGCCATGCACAGATAATTCTTGTTATGCACACAAATGGATGAGATTACTTAATGAGTTTGATGTTTCTATAAAAAAAGATGTTTTCATTGAGTTCTGCGAAAGCTGTAAACTAAACATAAAAACATGACCTATGAAAATTAATACTTGATTTATCGTCAGTTGTTTTTGTTTTTTGAATTAATTTGTATACAATTGCAGAATTACGGCTAAATTGTCGTTCAAAGATTTGACGAGGTCTCTTTACATTTTATGATTTTTTCCTTTGTCATTCAAACATTTCGTTCGTGATTGCCCTACTTGGAACTTTTTTATCATATGGTTTTTATAGAGAAGGGAGATGACGCTGCAGAAAAGTGTGCATACAAATTCAGCAAACATTTGAAACAAATAAAAAAAAATATAGAAAGCCTTAATCAAGACCTTGAAAGCGTTAAATTTTTCCGTGCGGTAACGTTGCTGTGTAATATGGCGTCATACGTTAGGTCTAAAGTTTCTCGCTTTTCTTTTTATTCTCCAAAAGTTAATTAATTGTATAAAAAAATATAAAGCAAGGTTTTGGCCACCAACAACGACAACAGTCATCCTATATTGCCGTTTGAAGTTTAACAATGCAGAAGCATTTTATATCCTTCTCCAGTAAAGTAAGCATCTGGCGCCATTTGTATGCAATAACACGTGCACGTAAAAATAATGGAGAATATCCTAAATGTCCTTGCCTTTTTTTTAAAAGTACGTTTGCAAACATATCTAAGCCATAAACTAACTATAGAATTATCGAATTAAAGTTAGTGCTAACATTTTATCTTCGCTTCGATTATTTGAGATGTTTAATAGATTTCAAAATTTGAAAATGCTAGATGGATATCCAGAACTTTACAGTTGCAATGTGATGACATTTTTATTACTTATGAAATAACGTAACTTATGGCGAATTAAACAAAACGGTATATGTAATTTAAATTTCACTATAGTCTGCATACGCCCTGCGAGCATATCTAAATAATCGGTTTTTTTTCCAAATGATAGTTTGCATTTGTTATAATTATGTGTTTTGAGAATGTTGGACATAAACTTAATTTAGATGTACTTTTACATTATTATGTTCCGATAAAGATTCTTATAAAGTTGCCACAAAATATTATTACGTAATTTGGGTATACTTTCAAATATATCCATAGAATGAGAATGGAGAAATTTTCCTATACTGTAATTCTAACACAGATTAGACCGAAAGTATTTTGTAGCGAGTTATACTAATTAATTTAAGTATACACTCGTTTCCTTTAAGCATTGAAGTTTGCGGAATTTTCTGGATTAGCCCAGTTTGTTTGTAAATTATTCAAATAATAAAAGATACCTTGCTAACATATATAATATGTATGTATATCCATATAGAATCGCCATAACACTTAATTATAATTATCTGATTTTTTAAAAAAAAATCGAACAAAGCATATAACCTCGCAATAAATCAAAGAATACACACGAAATATATTCGCTAAATAATCAAATGACACATGAATACAACTTATTGGTGAAAAATACACTTAATACGGTGTATTTATTTTCTCCAATGAATTTTACAATACATTGTGCAATAATAAATTGCATCCCCCTAAGCCCCAAATTACATATACGTAACACAGTATATAGTGCGATAAGTTAATTTGTGATACAAATATATATAGAAAGTTTCGACAACAAAATATGCCAAAGCTCGTCTTCCAATATTCGACAATATTTTGTTTTTGCTTAATTCAGTGATGTTCCCTGTTTTCCAAAATCAGAACATTACTAAAACAAGTGTGTTTATAATCATGCATAAACAAAGTGTAAAACTCCAAAGTGTGTAATGCTTAATTGATTATACATATAGAGGGATTTTAAAAATAAGAAATATTCAGCGCGTTGAAACTTTCTGTGCTCAGTTCATAGTAAAGCGTCGCATTTATAGTGTCATTGGACAGCGGATTTGCAGCTGAGAGTTTTCTTAATTGTTGCGCCAAAATGAGATAATACGTAATAATCGTTCCAGCAAACTAAAAATAAAGATCGTAATTACAGTAAACAAGAAAAGTTATGCAAATTAAAAAGCATTAAGATTCTGGAACTTACTGTAAAAAAAAAGGTTTTGCTAACGGGAGTAAAACCCCCTATGGTCATCACTGCGTGGTTAATTGCACGGAATTCTTTCAGGTATAGCAAGTACTTCTCGTGGTCCTGAAATATAAAATTTAACATATTTAATTTAAACTCCAATATAGTTTAAAAATACAGAATGTATATTTACCTGCGAAAATTCTTCTGGCAATTCACCGTCATCCGAGCTTTTTATTGGTGATTTTAGTGTAGATGTAATCTAAAATAAATATTAGCGCTCAAATTAATAATTTTTATTATATTATGTTAGGGTTTTACTGAGCTAATCGCCTTGGCCATTATTTGCTAATAATTTTATTTTGTGTATTTCTCCTTGGCGATTTTGTAAAGAAATGGCAACGCTATTTAAATATACTCTTAATATAGAGAGAGATTTAGCACAAAAAAACACCGTTAACGTTGACGTCATTTCTGCGAAATGCACATGTACCTGATGAAGTAAATGGGATTACACTGTATATGGGTAAATGAGAACAACCGTTTTTTTTTTGTTTTTTTTTAAATTACACATACTTGAAAAAGGGAAAGAATTCACATTGAACGTTTTCAGCGGTTGAACAAATTTAACGTGATTTAGACAGTCTGCGCATGACGGATGGAAAATTTTACATGGGACGGATCCCTAACGTCAAATTGCATGCTAAACGTTTATTGAACGCCGAATTTGACCGTTCAATAGAGCATGCGCACATGAGGTCAACATTAATGCTAAGTGAAACGTACATATACGTTTCTTGCTAAATCTATATTGTCTATACCAAAAACTGACCTTTTCATTGAGTTTTCCACTCATGAATACTGTAAACCCAACTACCGATGACATACTTAGAAACATTAGTAGATGAACCAATGATAATTCGTCTTTCACAATATTAATATGTAACACTAGAATAATTGCAGAAATGCCTGATATCAAGCCCACGCATTCGGAAAAAATATCGTCGAAAATCTTAACGAGATAACCGAGCAATCTATGATTATTTAGTTTGTCCTTCAAACATTTCGTTCGTGATTTCCCTATTTGAACGTTTTCGTAGAGAATCATGATGCCGCCGCAGAAGATTGAGTATAAACAAGGAAGAAATGTTACAAACGGGTAAAGTAGTCGAGATCCCAACATAAAAATCTGGAACAACTCTAATACATTCGTGTGATAATTTTGTTTGATGTCATCTAGGGCTAACACAGTCATGATTAAGTCCTGCTGTGTGGTTTTCCTCAAACTTAATTGCAGAACTACAAACAAAGCATAGCACTGACAAATAACAATGGAAACAGAAAACATTCTGTTAATTTGTCGCTTTATTTCAGCGTTGCAAATGCAGTTTATATCTTTCTCCAATAGAACAAGCAGCTGGCTCAATTTGCGTATTTTCCAAAATACACGAATGTATGCATATCCACTTGAAATCCGATATGTTGATAATTGCAACCAGAAGCATATTTCTGTGGTACTCAACACTACTTCTGATCTTAAAATTAGCCACAGGATGACTGCAAAATATGTTAATGGAGACATAAATGCCAAAAATAACATAAAGATGCCATAGAAAGTAAAAATACGCGAAAATATCCAAGCGCCTCGAAATTTATTTGCCTTGGTTGTGAAACTTTTCGTAAACATATTCAAGCCGTACAATAAAAAAAAATATCGTATTAAATTTATAGCCAACATGTAGCTTTGCTGGCGATTGTTTTGAGCAAATTTCGATTTCAGCATGCTTGCATTTATTTGAATATGCCTGCAAATCCATTTGTGTAGTGTCAGTTAAATAGTGCTGAAATTAAAAAATTTAATGACGTAATTTTACTAATTTACTTATTGCTTATAATTTATCATATTTTTAAAAAAAGTTTACTTTAACTTGTGAAACGCCCAGTCAAATTTTCTAAAAGATCGGTTAGTGGTTAGAATAATGCTTGGCTAAAAGCATAGTTAAGCATAATTGCATGGACAGTTAGGTCTGAAAACATGCAGGTATATAATGGTAAACCATGAGAAATATAATATAAGGGTTAAACAAAGTTTTACATCCATTTTTATAGACTGCATGTAACATATTCGGATAATTGCTTTGTTGATGCATGTATTTTACGGATATGGATTCAAAACCTATACCACGTGACATTTACGTGTTTTTACAGAATTAAACAGGATTAATTTAAAGTAACCCTTTAGGAATTTTTTTTCAGTTGTAATGATACAGTATAACTGCAGATCACGTAATTAATCTGTTATGCATAAGGGAAATTATTCCTGTATAATGTTAATAATGTGATTAAAAAGCCTATGGTTCTGCATATTAACTATTTGGACATATACGTAACAAAAAAAATAACAAACGAAAAATGTACGATGTTGCAAAATGTATTGCTCTTGTAATTCATGGTTTGATTAACATAAAAAAATTCCTAACGAATTCTTCAAAAAATCTTAATATTGGAAATGTTAATGCTAAAACAAATCACAAAAAAAATCTTTAGGTGTATACTAACGGAAATTAATTAAATATATACTAATGAAAATCTATTGGAGGTATACTAATGTCACTATAATTGGATACAATTTTGCATTATGTTGGCAAAAAAACTGCCTTACTCTTTTATCGAGTCTTCCTGCTGCGAATGCCTTAAGTGAAAAGAAGCTTATGTGTAAGAAGAAAACCACAATTTGATTAAACTTGAGGACATCGTTTTCTATCGATTTTAGGTGCACGATTAAGGCAAAAGCAGAGTTGCCTGCAGTCAGGAACACTAATTCGTGAAAGATTTTATTGAAGTTTTTAATGAATTTTCCGAGAGTCCGATGTTTTTCCAATTTTGTATTTAATGGCTGCCCTTTCATTCTTGATGCTTTATCTGCTAAGCCGCTGGTGGCATGTCTTCCAACGATTTCGTATAAAACTGCCATGATATGTAGTAAATGAGCATGCATACAGAGAAATTCCACGAATAATTGGAATGGCAGAAAAATGAATACTGCAAGTTCAAGAAAGAATTTAAGCTTTCCAATCAATTCTATCTGTCGGCTTTCTTTAAAACGATCAATGGCGGCGAACGTTATGCTGTGCCCTTCGTTAGAGTAGTCTGGCTCTGTGACAAGATGGGTAATAAGCAGCACGGCGAAGCAATGATAACATATTACAGAAATAACCATACGTCTGTAGCAAGTGTTCTGAAATTCTGGAGGGCAAACAGATTGGATGGTCTTCTCCAAAAGTTTCATTAAACGATGCCATTTATTGCCTGTGAAAATGTGGCTGGCTGGTCATTATCATCAGAGCTCCTCATTGGTAATTTTAGAGACGTCGTAATTTAAATTAAATGTAAAAATGCAGAAATTAATAATTTTCATTGAATTTTTGTAATTTCTATTCTTAAAAAAATGCCAAAAGTTTATTCATGAAGCACAAACACAACGCCAAAGTTTTTTTGTTGCTGTTGTAAGTTTGCTTAAAAACCAAAACAATTTACAGCACCAGTAACTGACCTTTTTATTGAGTTTTCCACCAGAGTAAAGTAGGAGAGACCGGGGCACAGTAGATACACTTTTTACAATTCATTGTTTTTTTTGGGTAATATACAAGCCTTCAGGATCTGTCTACATATTTTCATCGTTTTAGAGCTACTAGTTTTTTTGCTATAAGAGATTAAAGTTGGTTGCGCAGACTGTCCCACTGTGCCCCATATAATGGGGCACAGTGGGACATGGCATCGGGTACAGTGGTCCACGCGAAATTAAGACAAATTTTACAAGAAAAAGAACACCACATTGATTAATTGTGTTTAATTCAGCACGTCAATTTAAAATTCCAAGTATAAATTACAAAATCGATTAAAATTATAACCGTAATTACAGCAGCTTTCATATTTTCACTGCTTACTCGTCCAAATGGTTTTTTTTTCCGTGATTGTGAACCATTTTAACTTTAAAACATAAATTTAAACATGGTTTTTATAGTTATGATTAATAAGAAAATATAAAAATATTTCCCAAAAACATTAATTGGGGTATGGTGGGACATGGCCCACTGTACCCCATAATGTTGTGGCCCATTGCACCCCGTATAACCAATTTGATTTGAAAAAGGCCTTACAATTTTAACTAACCACATGGCTATAACATAAACTATAGTTTGAAATTATAGCTGGATATATACACTTAATTGTCAATGGTATATTGCATATGATTTATAAAAATGAATAAAAATCCAGTTGTGAGTTGAATACTTACTTTTCAAGCTGAAAAACTTAAAACGTAAATCGCTTCTAAAGGTGGGTATCCACCAAAAGAAATTTACCACACAAAAAACATACACAACAAACATACACTTACAAACATTG
>JAQGBW010006259.1:0-10843 GCA_034698625.1 Julus scanicus
ACCGTTCAACTGAGCATGCGCACTGGGGTCAAAATTAACGGTAAGTGAAACGTACGTTTCTTGCTAAATCTCTCTATAGATACGATTAAAATAAAGGCCACAAAATCGCTTGAAAGACCTTTGCAAAACTTTGTAAAATTAAAAAATGTCACAAATCAATTTATTAACTATTAACTTTTCACAACTTCGAATATTTGAAAACTAATTAGACGTTGGGAAAACATTTCGCGTTGATGTGTATTAATGTACCCATGTGCATTTTTATTGTTAGTTTAGCATTGGCCGTCTTTTAATGAACGCCTCAATGTTGACCCAGCTTGCTCAGTCTTAATAGCCCGTTGCATCATTCGTTAACTAAACGGTTAGTTAAAAGAATTTTAAACGCCAGTTCATTTTACAGGTTTCCCAATAAATTCGTTGGAACAAAATGCAAGGATTGCAAATCTTTTTCCTACATTTTTATGGACTTCTCCCACGACGAAATACCACAATATTCTTCCAGGAAAGAGTCTGAAAATTGTTCTAGAAAGTTTGAAAAAGTATTTTTATGTAGAATTTTTCCGATTAACTGAAATTTTCGAATGCAGACTGGAAATTCCAGCATTCTGAACACGAATTTTAAACATGATTCAAGCAATGAAGTGGATTCTTGAAAATCTAAGTGATGAGCGTTGAAATCCTTGAAATATGATTCATTTTTTCAACAGATTTTATGGATTTCCTGAACAGTAGTAATTTCAAGCTTAATTCCCTACTTTCTCAAGCTGCTGAAATAA
The DNA here is from genome assembly GCA_034698625.1 of Julus scanicus. NCBI lineage: Eukaryota > Metazoa > Arthropoda > Diplopoda > Julida > Julidae > Julus > Julus scanicus. The sequence continues at coordinate 777 of JAQGBW010006259.1, forward strand.
AAATTCAAATACAATTCCCAACTTTCTATAATTTCAAGGTGACTGGATATCCTGTTTTGTACAAAACACGGTTATAATGACCCATACAGGCTATACCAAACACACGGAATAAATAATTAGTAAAAATGACATTGGGGTCATTCCAACAGGATTCTCACTGCGTTCTACTTATTGAATGGTCCCTGTGAAGGCCACATCTGCCATCTTGTGAGTGAAATGGGAAGCTAAAAAATGTGTAAGGTGTTTTTAATTCATAACTAAAACCTTCTCGGGAATGGAGAAGAATATGACATAAAACCAATGTTGGGCAGTACAAGAGTACTGAGTAAAATAGTAATTGAATTGATAAATGTACTCATTAGGTATGAGTACAATGTACGAAAATGTACTCATAATGGGCGATTACAAATGTCTTTAAGTATTAACATAATCGGAAATTTTGAGTAACAAAGTAATCGAGTATAGAAATAATTTAAGCCAATAATTGAGTACTTTGAATACAATCGAGTAACGAAAATGAGTAACTTAACACGAGGGTCATCCTAAAGGCTAATGTATCCTACCTTTTTACTGTTATTTAATATAATCCTCTTAAATTATTAACATTTTGACTACGTGATCATGTCTTTAATTTTAATTGGTTCTGCTTGCAATAAAACCTCTTGTGTATAAAATAAATTGAGTTCTCTAAACTATACTTTTACAATCCGCCATACTCATCATATCCAGTACTCATATCCATGAGTACAATTTGCTCAAGTCTGATTAGTGCTTACGATACTATTCATACTCATTTCGTATGAATTCTTGTACTCTATACTCACTGTGTAGTACGATTTCAATATATTCATAATCAGTACTTCTGCTCATGTGTGCAATTTGCCCAAGTCTGCATAAAACAAAATAAATCAAACCCATGCAGATTAAGAATTTTGGATCTTTTAAGCATCCAAACCAATACACATTTACTCCCAGTATTTCCTTATAAATCAACCATTTTGTTTCAGTAGTTATAAAAATGCACCAGAGATGGCACTACAAATGTTTATTCACTTTTACTAGGTTTACTGATATTTTTAGAACTTTATTAACATTTGATCAAGGGACCGATTCCGTGAGTTCAATCTCAAAGACTCGGTTTATACTCGAGATTTTAACCGCTCAACTGCTCATTTTTGAGCCACCATCCAGTGTACTTGTTGCGTTGTGAGCCTTGCGTGCCTAGTAGTATATATCATATCGCCCGCATCAATAAAACAATTATTCCGTCACTGTAAATTAATAAACCTTTTAATTGTATGCGAGATAATTTCTTACCAATAGGGTTAGCACCGATAGTAGGCCTAGCTTGGTCCACCTCCCCCGATCCTCAACAGCAATAAAAACGACTACTGTTTAAAAATGGAAATGACATGCACCAACAGGATGTAACTTATCTATTCAAGTTTTTTTTTTTTTTTTTTTTTTAGCTCTTTCTCCTTCCCTAATGAATATTAACCGAAATTCAAGGACTTATTTAGATGAACCAGTTTCAGGAGGGTAAGTGCAACGGGCATTTAACGTCGCCATTGCTTACAATGACACCCTGTTCTCAGCTAATAAAAAAAACCAATCAAAATGTTTCGTGAATTCATTTTTTAGCATTACGACGTAACTGTTTTTACGACAAACCGGTTTTGTCAATTGCAAACGAGATAAAAACCCGTATGTATGCGAAAGCATTTATTAGCCTAAGTTGGACCTATTAATATATACACACACGCGCTATACAAGGTCGAAACTTTTTCCCAAGATCTGAAAGATATTAGAGAGTGCGAGGCTTCAAGATGGCGACGCTGGTTGGCACAAAGGCGACGAAAACAACCTATTATTGGTGTTGAACAAATACGCAAATCTCATGCATAGTCTACACAGCAGTTAAGGGATGTTTTCAACTTGACAGAATTATTGGAAGTTGAAAATATAGGTAATAATTGGCTATGGTTTTAAAAATGCTAAAAAAATAATAATAAAATAAAATAGTGCTGTTATACATGTAAATAACAAGGACGAAATGGTTAAGGTGAATCCCAACCCTATCACTTTCAATGGGTGAAATTTTAAAACACAGTCACAGCCAAACAAAAAGAGTAAATAAAAATAAAAATTGTTTAAAATAAAGCTTGATAAATCAGCAATGGTATAACTTTTTTGTTTTTTACTTTGAAATGGTAATTTGTTTAAAACTAATAAACCCATTGAAAGTGATAAGGTTGTGATCCAGCTTAAATTATCCTGAGAAGACTTATATGTATTTTGACGTAGCAATATGTTTTAGGGGCAATTCAAAAAAGACGCCCCGAAATTCCTTAAAAAATTGACCCCAACCCTCTGTGCACGTGGTCCGTGGAGTCCATCTTAGCCCAGACTCCCCCCCCCCTTATAGACGTCCTTCATTTTTCTGAAAAGTAGGGTGTCCATAAAATTTGTTGGAACATACAAAGACCCATCCTATAACTTTCCAAGCACTACTAGAGCTACCAATTCCATGGCATTGTTACAGATTTTTCTGATCAACGGAAATTTCCTGACCTCGAAGACAAATTCCACTACCAAATTCCATTAACACAAAGTTAAGCATAATCCCCGACTTTTCCGAGGTTTTAGAAATTCAAGTACATTTGGGACTGTGGACACATTTCTTCTGGTGTTTCACTGACCGTTGACACTCAATTAAATAGAAAATCGAAAAACTGAAAAATATCATCATTAGTGACGTCTAATGGCTTTCCCCCGTTCACATGCCAGCAGACCACCCCACTCCTCTTAAGGGCGTCCTTTTTTAATGGCCCCTTACATTGTCTTTGTTTTCGGCATATGGGTGTGAAACGGAAATGTAACAGCTAGTGGCTGTTAATCGGCTTACGCGGCGACAAATCGGCTTACAAGACCTTTTCATAATACATTAATTTGCGGCAGTGTCACTGAAGCTATTCGGGTATAAGCCCAAAGTGTAATTTTACTATCATAAAAGATTTGTTTGGGTTTGGTTAGGTTTTGCTTCTTTGGGCTCTAGTCGGTATTCGTCACTGACAATTTGAAATTTTAAAGCATCCTTAATTTCCTATTTATGTATTTTGAAAGTTTGGAAGAATATGCTGTTTATTTTTACCATGCTTTTATAAAGGAAAGTATTAATTAAATAGTAAAATTCACATCTCATGCACTTTACTTAAAACTAGCATACATCGTTTTAAATTAGATATGTAGTAGCTGTTAAAAGTATGTCAATTATGGATAATTTTCTGGAAAAATAGGAGTTAAAAGAAATAATTTAAAACACATACTGCATAATGCAAATAGGATACATTGAAATTCTGGATTATTTATGCATGCAAGTGAAATCGATATTTAAACAGCCGTTTAGAACAAACACTGTATGCATATTAAATCATAATATTAACTGATAACCAAATGCAAATGAGCATAAAATTTAAATAGACAAATTGGTTAACTGTCATTCACACCTCGCCAGTTGCGTGCATTTCACAGTTATACAGCACCTGATGCAAAATCTATAAAATCTGCTTCATTAAAATTTAATTATATATACCTCGCGCCTTAATGAGATAATTAGTAAAACTTAATTCTAATTTCAGGATTGGCGTTTACAGGTAAAAAATCAGGGTTTTAAAATGCTGTAATTTATACTCAAAGATTCTAGAAAGAAAACTTGTGCTAGGTTTTGCAAATGGTGCTAATTTAGGCCTTATATACTTAGCAACTATTTTGTAAAGAAAAAAATGATTTTTACAAATGACGTTTTAATAACTTGTTTCGAGTTCAAACTATATAAAGATTTTCAGCATTAAATTCTACGACTAATCGAGTGGCCGGGATTAAAAAACCGACCGGACCGATAAAAAAATGACGTCAAAGACAGCAAATCTCTGCATCGATTAACTACCGACCTAGTTTAAATCTGCCAACCTAATTAAATTAGCTTTATAAATTACCCATCAAATGCATGTATCAAAGAGCCCCCTTACCATTAAACGTTTGTAGGGAAAGTCATGGTGAAGAGGAAGAGGGAAGTACCATGGTAAAAAAGAGGGGACAGTTTACAAAAAAAAAATCGAATACCAGAAATTTGGTATCCCTGAAAATACATGTTTATATTTGTGTAGAATTCGAAGTAATGTTCGAGATCAGAAATGATCAATAACTTAATTAAAAAATTTTGCTGCATCTATTATTTTTCTTTTGATATTAGTATATATATAAGGGTAAAAATGGGTAATATGTAGGTTAGGGGTTTGCAGGGTCAGGGTAAATTTCTTAAGAAAATGTATATTATATTCGTTTTCAGTGCTCTAGTAAGTAAGGGGGCCATTCAAAAAGGACGTCCTCAAGAGTGGGTAGGGAGGGGTTTTTTGCTGGCATGTGGACAGGGGAGAGGATGGGGAAAAGCAATTATTGACGTCCACTAATGATGTTATGTTTCAATTTTTGGATTTTCTGTTTAATTGAGTTGTAAAGGTCAGTGAAAGGGGAAATCGACACCAGAAGAAATGTGTCCCCCATTCACAAATACTGTTGAGTTTTTAAAACCTCGGGAAAGTCAGGAATTATGGCTAACTTTGTGTTAAACAATAATTTTATGCTGGAATTTCCCTTCGATGTCAAGAAATTTCCGTTAATCATAAAAATGTCGTGGAATTAATAGGACCACCTACTTTTCAAAAAAAAAAGAAAAAAAAAATACGGACAATTATGGGGGAGTCGGTATGGGCTAAAATGGACACTATGTGGCCAGAGGATAGGGGTACATTTTTGAAGGAATTTCGGGCAAGTCCTTTTTGAATGGCCCCTAACTCAAACCATATAAACTCGATTTGTTTACCACGAAATGGCGGACAAAAGTATGCAGATGGGGGAAAACGTGCTTCCTATGCGCTTATTTGCTAATATTGACGGGGATTCGGCAGGCATATTTGCACAAGTGGGACTTGATATAATCGTGGACAGTGTTGCATTCGAGGCCAGCATGAATGGTGACAATTGGCAAATGAACTAAATACGTTGATGACATCAGTCAGTGAAGCATTTGCTTAAGATACACGCTTTGAATACGACATAGCAAGGTTAGCCATCGAAGGGGGCGTGGTCCTGAGCAAATGTGTCATAGAGATCATAATAGATTGTCAAAAATTGACGAATATGAATATGATTCAATAGAATTCCGTATACAAATTGTGGCTTCTAGAAATGCAAATGCCTTCCAAGCATATTCATGCCGATTAATTCACCATGTTCGATTAATTTTGATTTTTCACGCCACCCCTAATCAATCTGCTAAATCAGAACTAGAGGTGTAGAAACAGTTATAAATAAGTACTTAAAGTTATACCCCCAATTCGAATATTTGTTTGTCCTATTCACAAACAGTTCCCAGATTGGCTGAGTTTCATTCAGCTAACGAGACTTTTATAAGTATAACTATTTATTTTATATTCTATAGTTATATATAGCCCTATAATATACAATAACTGAACAAACTTTGGATAAGTTATAGTATAACACCCCGGTTTCTCTAAATAAAAGAATATCTAAATATATAACAGTAATGCTGAATTTATAAAGCCTATCTAGCATATAACTGGTAAAACTTTCACGTTCCACAAACATTAGGTACTTGTATAATTCTTATGAATTAAACATACTATTAAATTCGCTTTTAATCGGCTGAAATTAATTGCGTGACCACCCACCCTTATACAATACACCCATACCTCGCTTTACGGCCTAGATACGTTCCGGAAAAGTAGGCCGTATATCGAAAAAGCCGTATAACGAATCAATTCTTTCTGCATTGTGATTTTAACTTTTTTCACTTTTTAAAAGAAGTGAACCCCATGAGCTGGTTTATTGTTAGCCAAATCCAACCATTTTCTTCAATTACAGCATTTATTTTGGCCGTTATAACGAAACATTGTGGGCCGTAAATCGAAAAAGTGACATAATTAAAAAAGGCCGTATAGCGACGTATATATATGTAGGTGTACATGCAATGACCAATTTAGGTACCTGCAGAATTGTTTTCTCATATTTCTCATTTGAAGATGACACAATAATAGGCTCCATCGATGAGAGCGGCTGGTGAATTTGAACAGGTGACCGACATGTGCGCGTGCGCAGATTCATATTTTTCGTAAACAGCATTTCCGGCTGGCATACCAGATTCTCGCGCAAAGGAGCATTGTAATCTCCCTTTTATTAATAAAATAACTAAATGTATAACTACTTAAAAATTAAAAATATGAAATTTATGGTCAATTTACATTTTTCAATTCTTTACTGTCACGATGTTGCATAAATCAAAAAATGTACAGCATGGCGTTATAGCAAGGATTTCGTTAGCCAAAATGACCGGTATATAGCGGTTCGCACGTGCGACTTCTGCCTTCTTCTTCCCGGCCATATCAAGTGTGACACCGTTGACAAAGTGCCAAAAAAAAGTTCAGTTCAAGCAACCAAGAAACACTATGGCAATTAGAATGAGCGCCTGCAAAACGTTACATTTTCCAAATATTTGCCATTCGGAACAACAACAGTGGTGCTGATGGGTGCCAAATTCTGGCTGAGATTTCTCTCCGAATGTAGCATCGAAGTCGCAGCCTTGGACCTCCCCGACCCTCCAAGGTCTCTCGCTTTTCAGCTCGGATTTCTCTAGGCTAAAATTGAAATTCACTCACTTAGCATTGGGGCGCCAAATGTTAGCATACCATTTTACAGGGTGTCCGCGAAAAAAGGGAATTCATTTGTCACACGAATTTTCACAAGTTGTTCCGCGAACAGCAATTTTGAATGTTTGACATCAAATATTTTTGGAACATATTTTTAGGAAGCAATTTACCGAGTATACCGAAAGTGAAAAGATTGTGTTTTGGAGGATGACTTTCAGTTGTTTTGCAATGTTTCAAATGGACAATTCTGGAATATCCAGGGAACATAGACAGTGGCTCAAAATGAAAATTATACACTATATGTAATAAATAATCAATATTACTTAAGATTATACAAGGGGTAGTCAAACCCTTCTGTTTATCTTCTGATTTGGTTAAGATTTCACACATTTTTTGAAGTAATTATTACTAATTCTTTTCCATTGTTTTTGCAGGCATTTTTTTAAATGGACTTTATTGGAAATTGAGTGCTTTCTTATTTCCATCTTCAGTTTGTCCCGAAGTTTTTCTATCATGTCAATTTGTCAAACTCTCGTGACTGAGGTGGTGTTTTCATGACTTGGGGGCAATTATCTTTAACATTTAATTTGTATGCACTAGCCTTGTCCATAATGCCTTTAAAGATGCAATTTACCAATCATCTTTCCAAACAAGCAATAATTCAAAGAATTTTGAGAAACTACTTCCGTTATGAAGATGTTTTGCCTGCCAAAACTGTGACAAATATTTCAGGGTTTTCGGGTCAATTCGACGACCACGTGCACTTGGGGAAAGCTAATCCTCACCCAGGCCTCGAAATTTCCTCGACCATCGTTCTTGGTGTTACCAGGTCGACCCCATTTCTTGGAGTGTTCTGGCAAACATTTCCGTGGCCAAGGGGCGGGGTGCGAACAGTGAAAGTACTTTTTGGTAAAGTTCCGTGGAAAACTTGCCCTGTGTGGTATCATGCGCGCACAATATAAGTTTTTTATTTAGACAAATGATAGGTGAGATAGATTAGGTCAAAGGGAGAGGGAGGGGACTGTGGGTGAAACTAGGTATGGTTTGAAATTCGTACTATTTTTGTTCACGCTCACTGACTATTGAATTAACGCAAATATGGTGAGCTTTTTTTTTGCACCCGAGCGAACGAACGGAAATTTGTAAGCGAAATTAACGAAATTGCGTACATCAGTGGTCACACTGTTCAACGTTTTTGTTGACAATCGATGGATAAATCGAACAGGTGTTTGTTCGCACTATAAGTTCGCAGTTCGTTTTGATGGCACTTAGGCAGATTTTGCAGATAAAGAATCGATGAGACACGAAATTTTTCGTCATGAGAACTGCACAATTTCGGAATACAAAAATCGTGCATATTCAAAAAATTATGTTGATTTTGAATAAATTTCGAATAAGAAAATTGAACTTCCATGACTATTTGTCCTAATACAGAAATTTGTCGCATAAAGAAAAAAAGAGACATACATGTAAGTACATCAGCGCTGACGAACCAGAGTTGTTGGATTAGAAATAATTTAAATCTTAGCCTTGGGTTGGCCAGATTATATTAATGGACATTATGCCAATAAGTTACACCAGGAGGACATCACGTGATTTTTAATTTAGTAATAATAGAAAGTTGTATCCAGAAAACAAAATATATAGAAACTGAACTGAATATATTCGGTAAACCCTGTTAATCCAAAATTCCGAAAAGTTTTCAAAATACATAATCCAGAAATTGCTCTAATCCGAACAGGTCATGGTCCCAATTAGTTTGGATTAGCATGGTTATTATTAATTGTAATTTGTAATAGGGTTCCCACGACTACAGATATGCCGTTCGTGAATAACTTAGAAGCCTTAAAATTTGATTCTTTATGATAATGAAGATGTGCCTTGACAACTTTAACTCCTTGTTAAGAAGTGTGCTGTGAGTTGAAAAACACTGCATTAGGATATATCCCCGGCATAGCACAGTCCTTCGGCATGCCGGAACCGGACGTTGGAAAAATCCGCACGATTGTAAACACCAGCATCGCGAGCACATGTTCCACACGTGCGTTCATCGTAAACAGAACGCCAACGGGCGAACACGAATCCCATATGACGTCACGTGTTGAACACCAAAACACGTGAACGCCGGACAATACGTTCGCACCCCCGGCACACGGTGCGTTCTCGATCCGTTTCGGAACACGTTGGTATTCGTTCGTTCGCAAGTTTTCCCACCGGCGCTGTAAAGCAACACCAACTTGCCCCCCCAAAGTCGAGGCATCCCGGCACCGAAAATCGATTCGACCGCCGGGCCGATTTGCATGCGGCGTAAGTAAGGCCACGCGGTTGCCGGCGGGTGAGGTGGGGACGGGGTCGCAGTGACAGCAGTAGGACAGGGTGGGGGTGGATGTGACAGGGTGAGGGGCAGGGCCGGGGGTGGGAGACTCGGAACAAGTGAGAGAATGAGAAGAGAGAGATGCCACCCTACCTGGGCTTTCGTGTGGCAGCGACGGCCGGTCCGCCATGTTGAATACTAATCTGATGTCATCGGAGCGCAAGATGGCCGACATAACATTCGCTCGGGGAGTCTGGCACGCGTATTCCGACGGCAACCACACTGAATGGGATCCGCGAACGGCGATCTTATCCACGGTGGACGACCGACGATCGCCGACCGCAACTTTCCATCGTCCGAACCGAACTTCTCGCGGGGCCCGAGCGCAGGGGCGTGGCTGCGCTATGCTGATCGCCGCCGGATTTCATGAGGAGAAAGCGGCTTTGCGTATGCAAGGGAGGCGGGGTTTGATGGTGTAGTCTCCTCCCCGTGGCCAATGCCGAGATGCCGAGCGCTGACTGACGGCATCGGGATCTCTGGCGTGAATAAATGAGGTCGCTGAGCGGACACGTGGTGCGCGGGATTTCCGAACTTTTTCCACAAGTTCTGTGGGACGGTGGAAACGGTCGGGACCTCTGAGCTGGAGTAAGTGGAGTTCCGGTAAAACAATTTAAAATTCGGGATGCCGGGACGGAAATTTTGCGTTTAGGTTTTTTACGTTCGTTTGGGCTTTCCCCAGCCTGGCTGTACAAAGTGGCCGTGCATGGGGGGGCCATTCAAAAAGTACGCGCAATGCTGGAATCATAAATGTGAAATGCCTCGTTTCGATCTAATGCGATCATTCACCTCGAGTAACCAGCTAAAATTAAATTTGGTTGTTTCAAAGGTCAATCCTTGAACCTTAATCCCAAAACTTTTAATATTCACCGGCAAATATGAAAATCGTACGTTAAGGCGGGTATCCATCTAACGGAAACATAAACATACACAAAAACATAAACAAAAAACACTAAAACAATATTTTCGAC
>JAQGBW010006260.1:0-10842 GCA_034698625.1 Julus scanicus
CCGCCATTTTGGACGTGACGTCACTTCCGGTGGTTAGGCCACGCCCCCTAATGCGACACTAGCGCCAGTGCCAAATTGCGCCACCAGCGCCATCTAGTGGCAGCTTTTGGTACTACCCGCCATATGGGTGGACTGTACTACTAAGGGTATTAGGAAAAAGGACAGGTTTGATCCAGTCGAGGACCGAGAACCTGCCCTTAACATGCTGTATAACCTTGTAATAATCGTTATGATAAGAGAAACAGAGGATGCAGCCGGCCGTGATCTGTGTAATGGCTGTAAATAAAACAGCAAGCATCTGCGTGAGCATAACATATGTTGAGGATATAGCCGTGAAATGTGCAAGGACATTATACATCATGCTTTTAATAAGCTTACCCCCAAAATGGTAATGCATAGATGGATCCCCCACCAAAACCGCTTGAACTCAAGCACATGTAAAAATGTGTATTGCGTACAACGAGGAATGTTGAGTCGCTTTCTAACACAATAATTAAAAATTATTATAACGTTGAGTGATACGAGCTTATCGAATTATATAAAAAATAAAGTCATGTGAAAAATAAATGTTTGTACATTAAAAACTTTGCAATTCCTGGATGTTAGCATGCTGTAAGAACGGTGTGTTCAATTCTTATTCATATTGGTTAAATTGCATATTCTAAACATTATGTAGAAAACTAACCTGTGGACTTTTTCATAGAACAAATCTCTAACTGAAATGTTTGTTACAATAGAAAACTAAACACGTATTGATTTTGTCAAAGAATAACTGAAAAATGTAACCTTGATACTAAAGAATAAATTCAAGGCATGTAGCTACAACGTGTTACAGCCCTAAAGATACAACAGCTTATTAAAATTGCCAATAAAAGTGGGAAAGAGAACAAAATGACCAATGATATTGCAGAATGGCGGATTCTTAGGGCCACTACTATCTGTCCTTGCGCAAATTATATCGAGCCTTGTCACATCTGTCACTCGTCAATGACGCACGTACGTAAAATAATGCTCGTACCAAGTGACAGTATGGCAACTACGCCAAGGTCCGTGCATAATGTCGTGGAGAATACGGAAAGAGACTTAATGCACCATTCCATCAAAGGTCTTAATGATGACATGCTACAAATCCTGGAAAATGACATGCTTACCGAAAATCAAAAGCTAAAGTTATACTCGCAAGTGCTGCAATGATGGATGACATTTTAAAATCAGCTTGCGAAGCCTGTTCCTGTCAAGGTTAAAATCACCAAACCGTCTGAAGAAAATGGAGGACCTACGACAAATGCGCAACTGACCAAGATAGGACAGAGCATCATCAGCGGATTGCCCGTGTCTCAACAAGTCAAAGCCTGAAGAATCGTCGAGGTCCTAGCCACCCACCCTGGTGTTGTTACGTGGAATAATGACATGCAACTCGTATACGACGGAAAAACTGTCCCCGGAACCAATATAGAGGATATTATCACCGAGGCCGTCAATGAAAGAAGAATTATAGTCCACCCAGAGCATCAGAATTTAACAAGGCTTGAAGAAAATCAATTTTCCATCATCGTATATCGGCAACAAACTACGGTACTGGCTTATGTAAAGTGTAAGCAGCCTGGTACGGTAACCAGTGCTTAGCATCACCCGAGCTATAACTTACCAAGGATCGAACACCACCCAATGCAGAGGGGTGTGATGGCGTGTAGTAAAGCCCTTTAAAACGAGCCTCATCCCGTGTGTCCCCCATGCTATATTAAACACAGAGGCAAAATTATAGATATATATTTATAAAACAAAACAAAAAGCACAATGTGTAATTAAGGCTGTGCGGTAAAATAACCGTAAGGGTACACTGTAAAATCGTCGGCCACAATACCTTTTTGAAAGTTCAACTTGTAAGTTTTGTGACACTCAAGATTCTTCAGCGTACCCGTACGTTTATCTCTAACAATCTCGTTGTTGTAGAACACTAGGGACTCTAGGGCATCCTTTGCAGCTGTGACCATGGATTTTATAACATCGAAACCCATGGTCTGCTGCAGTTTGAAGTTCTGTGTCAGACCGCACACCTTCCACACTTGAGAGCCATCGGACGTCACGTAGCCTTAATTTTTTAGACCGCCGGAAACAATCTCGGTGATGTGTAGTCCCGGCTTGATTTTGTTCGTTTGTTTCCTAGACTCCCCCAGAAGATCCTTAAGAGGGTCAAGATTGTTGCGCCTTCGGAAGATGACGCTGTCCGAATCCATATACAAGACATCCTTCCCCAATCGATCCAGAAGCCCATACAGCCGTAGTCGAGCTAAGCCTGTGGTGAACGCCGTGATGAACAAGTTGGTTCTACCGTTAGGCTCGACAAAGTCATCCCGAGGCTTTGAGGTAACCATCATCATCTCCTCGTTGACTATATGGGCATCGGTAACGTCTAATTCGGGGGACACGAGTAGCGCCATGTAACGGTCCAACGTCGTCACATATTCGGTTGACGGCAGATTTTCACGTTGGCCGAATTTACCCCACAAGCTAAAACAAAAGCATTTGTTAATACATGGTTGTTTAGCATTATACATGTGTTTACCTCTTTTACTCACCTATTGAGCATCAATTTGGCAATCGTTCGCATCCCCGGAATTCACCTTGACTTTAGCCGCTTCAAATCGAATTCCTGAAACATAATTATAAACATAAGGTTCTGTAACTACAAACGCACGAAAATCAAAAGCAACAAACAAACCTTTTTTTTCGTAGTACGTAGCGATGAATCTATGTTTCTCCTCGGCGGTATTCACTCCAGAAGGCCAGCCACTTGCCTTCTGCTTTATTTTTAATAATGTGTTGACATAACCGCCGAAAAGTCCCGTATCTGTTGCTCCATTCTGCATCCCCGGAGTGTACTTTGCTCGTTCTTCAAAGTGCTAGACTTCATATGTTTCTAGCACTTTGTAGCTGTGGTCGATGGCCAGATAAATTTAAGGGGTGATCCACGTTCCTGAAAGTGACCGATCCTCAATGCCGCGGGAGCAGGGCTGGCTTTGACGATTTTTGGCACAAGTCTTACACAGCGAAAACAGCAACCGGTCATGGTTGCGATGCGGCAAAACGGGATGAAACAGCTGGCTTTCCAAAATACTGGCCTTTTGTGTAGGATTCAAGAGGCGCAATGATTTCTGGATGCCCTACAGGATACGTATTGTACTTGTTGACTGTAGGGTATAAACTTACAAAATCGTAGTAAGCCAGCTGTTCTCCCTCCTTTGCTTTGTAATAGAGTTTTGCCGCATTAGTCCGTCCCCCAATAAAGGCATCTCGCGGATCTCGCCTTTCAATGACGGGATGCTGCTCCACAAAGGCCCGCTTAATGGCGTTGGTCTTTAAGAGGTAGTCGTACTCACACTCCCAAAGTTCGATCACATTGTATCGGGTCTAGCTGTTGAGCTCGGTCAAGGGTTAACGCGTACGCTTCACCCATTGTACAGTGGCATGTCGCATTAGCTGTCATACAATAGAAGTACTTTGTTCAGCCGTGAAATTAACAACTGTGGAACTCGTACGCGGTGTTGGTTGACTTCTAAAACCCATCTGCATAATACTTCCCCAACAGCTGAAAGTGACAACGGCATTGGTTTAGATCATGTTATAATGAATTACAAAGTATAATAAAGCAGGGCCTACCTTTACTTCACCACCATTTCGGGCGTGTTGAATTTTGTCCGGATCAGCTGATGTATGGTTCATCCAATGCAGCCAGCGGACTGCTTTGGTACTCTGTATTGACCAGCCCCATAACCACCTGATGGAATTATGCCGATACTGTTTTCAGACATAAAGTAACATCTATACACCAGCTGGCAGTAGGATGCGAGTGTTATGCACTCCAGGAATGGGTCCAGCTCAAATAGCGTCTTGCACATCCAGCGGAACTTCTGGCATTCTCGACGTAATATGTTGACATCAGAGATGCAGTAGCTGAGCAGTTCCTTCCGCATGTCGAACACGTAGCCGGCCTTCACTTGATCGGCATGCCACTTTAGGAAAGCTGTCCGGTTCACGGTTGACATGGAATCAGGCCTGTAATGTTCAAGTGCTGGCATTGGACCCCGATATTTTTGATTAGTAACCGTATTAAAGAAATGGGGAAAATAACCCTTGCGCAGTTCAGTCAGCTTAAACGTCTGTGGAAATTTTGAAAGGGGCAAGGCAAGAAAGTTGAAGGAATCCACAAACTTGATTTTGTGTGATTTGATCGACAAGGTCATCATTTTATTGCATGTGAATATAACGTCAGGGGTATAAAAGTTATTTTTTACAGATACTCTAGAATAAAGTACTCATCATACCCCTTCATATAATGGGCAATAAAAATTAGCTCTTGTCGTCTATCCTTCGTTTCGCAAAGGGTTTTAAAAATCCAATTGCAAAACTTGTCTTGGGCATTGGAATCAGCATTAGTTTTAAAAACAAACTGATCGACGCCATTCTCGTGTTGAACTACAACGAGGTTGACAACGTGGACGCCTGTCTCTTGCATGGCCTAGGTATCAAAATATTACGTTATAGGCCTTAAGGGGATAATATTAAATTTTCGACGTTTGCTGGGGATTTCAGAGAATTTGTCTTTAAGTTTTCGTTTATCGATGCGCCCATTTTTAATGTTGGGTTTTTGCATATAGCATAAATGCCCCTGTTTTATCATCTCTTTACAGAAGGAGCACTGTTGTTTGCCGCATACATGGTCTACACCGCTATACTTGAGCATTGAACAAACCCGACACCGTTGCTTGAACGCGCAAGACCCGTTTTCCACATGCAACCGTGAACACTCAGCACCTCTAAAGTATCTGTTGCATACTTCACAATGGATGTTTTCGACCTCTATGGTTTTACACTTTACGTCGCGGCATGCTCTGCAGATTATGTAACAGCCGTGCTTCTTCATGTCATCAACACCTAATAGACGATATTACAAATGGAAACATCAATACAAGTTGTACAAGTTACAAGGGTTAGCGCTTTAAAATGTGTGATAACCTGAAAATGGACAGTGAGGGAGAAAAACAAAAAAGAGACTTACCTTAAGACATATGTAGCAGAATCCAGGGCCGGTCCAAAGGTCGTCTTCAAGTCAGTCCGGATACCCTGGAAATTAATCCAGGGTGATCAGGGAAATCTCACCCCTGGTGCCCCCCGATTGAGAAGGGGCTTGTGGCTCTTGCTCTTCCTCCACTGGAGAAGGAGAGCGAATGTTCGAGGGCGAACTTGGTGGAAGAAAGGGAGATGCTGGTGGAGGCGAAGGAACCGGAGCTAGAGCAGGAGATGGTGGCGGCGTCTTGAAGGTAGTGGCAGGCCCCAGGATTGCTGCAGGCAGAGGGGGCTGCGCAGTGAAGCAGGCACAGGTGGCCGGGGAGACCTCAGCCCCCCCCCATATCCCAACGAACGAAACATCTCGGAAAAGAAAAGGAACATGTTGTAGTTTTGCAGGGTCCACTGTCTCGAAGTCCATCGTTGCGACAGAAACCTCAGAAGGACCCTGACTGGAAAGGCCAGCCACCCTCCTGCCGTTGGGCAGAAAATAACCCTTGCTACCTGAGGTAGCAAAGGATGCTGAATCCACAGCACCCTTTCTAGGATTGTGGATTGGAAGATGATGATGGCACCCACATTAGGGTGGCGCGCACGACGAACTGGAGGCATGATCGGAAATTAAAACTTGTTTCGAAAGAAAAACAACCGTGGAAAAACTGGAAGAACTGTCACAAAGAGGTCAAACATTGCTATTTACGTGTTTGATTTCTAGGGGCTTGACCCATACATATTGGGAATTGTCAATTCAAGGATGGAGGACATCTTCAATGCCGAGTAGATCACGACAGAATCCATTGTTTTCACCCAAATATAAATTGCTTATTATAAATCAAAATATGAATAAAAATTACCTGATTATGGACAATTGCAATATGCAAATGAAGATAAGCGATGTTTTGACGGAGGATAATGCCAAAGGTCGGAATACCTTAGGCGTTGGCCAAAAACACTTCTTGGAAAACAAGACGTCAAACCGAACCAAGGGCAAGTCAAGGATGACCCCCGAAGAAAAAGTGACCGCAACGACCCCTAGTGTCCAGAAACAGCAAACTCAAGATACCGGGTGATCCCAAAGTCATCAGGGAATAAAAATACCATTGAAAGAAAGCCCAGGAAGTCTGGAACCTTTAGGTCCTTAGCAGAGGACCTAACAAACAAAAACTTAGTTGGAGGAAAGCAATGAAGAAACACCTAACTCCCTTTACGAGGTCGGGCCCGCAAATTAATATGCAGAAATAAATTAAGTGGGTGCAGTACCAAGAATGCCGTGGGTTTTCGCCCATCTAATTAATGTAGTATAAATAAGCAACAAAAATTGGCAGAAAGCAGTCTGTGTTGGAGGGACAAGACGGACTCTTGCCATATGTTGGAAGAATTGTAAACCAAGGATCTGCTGGAAGCTCTGCTGGAAAAGACATTGGAAGAAAGTTTGTTTGAAGCTACGCAAGTTGGTGAGAAATGAATTCTTGTATGTCCCTAGTTTAGTTAAGTAAAGATTGTTTGTTGCAATGTTTAGTATAAGTATAGTAAGAATTGTTCCCCATTTTTGTTAGAGAAGTATGAGTTTAGTTAGGCCTCAAAGGTTATAATGTTGATTATGTGGTAAAGGACTTGTAATATTGAATCCAACACTCAACTAGTGTTAAAAGGGAGTCTCTACAAAGAGCCTCTGTTACAATTGTATCATTGAAGTTATGTCATGTTTAATAAACCTGGTTATTGCTGTAACCACCTGTCTTATGATTTATCACCTTCTGGTACCCCTCTTTTTCGTACCTCCACTTAGGGAATAGAGACACATAGAGCTTCCGAGGATCAGAGCCCGGGTTACGCTACCCTTAAGCTATTCCCTACATCCGAAATTTAATGTTACGTGACCACTCCCAATGGAGGTAACCTTGTTAAGGGGGAGTGGGTAACACATGAATTACCTTTAAGGCATGCCCAGCAAAAATTGGAGGTGTTGTTGAAGGCAGCCATGCTGGTAAGCACGACATAGTGCTTAATATGGTACAGCAAGGCGATCTTCTTTTCGCTTGTTTCGGGCCCAATGAATACAGCTGTGAAGTTGGCATCCGCGCTGTAGATAAATAGCTGGTACCCAAGAGGTCTTAGAAAGTTCTGAAACTTTTAGGCTTCAGGCATTCCACACGGTTGGTACGCGTCTACACCGGCTTAGGTGCACAGCTTACTAGCCTGAACGAACTGCAGGGTCCGTCGCTGATCAGCAACAGCTTTGAAGTGCTTCTTGTCGGCCGCCGTCGCATCAGGCTCATGGGCCCTGTAGTGTGCCATAGCGACCACAAGTACATGCGCCATACACCGGTGGTCACTGTTGTCGATGGTTGTTATTGCACATCGTTTTTCTACGATCTAGTTAATCATGCGTCGCATGATACGTGATGCCGAACGCAATGCCCTAACTTTATTTGAGTAACTCTAACCTAAGTCCTAACTTAATTTGAGTAAATCCAACCTAAGTCCTAACTTTTTTACAACAACTTTAACCTATCTATAGTTAGCATAATACATTTTTCTTATATATTTTTTAATATTAGTAATAATAATAAAATTGGTTGTTATTAAACATTCCATAGTCTAATTTAGGCCATATGTATGTTTAAAATATGATGATTTATTCCACGTGTTGCTAATTGTCAATCTTAGCACATGTAGTGTTAATTTATGCCTTGTACGGCTAATTTGAGGTCTTATGCATTTAGAACTTTTAAACATTTTCCATACTTATTCTCCCAAATCCCAGTCTGCATCTACAGCCTCACTATCTCTGGATCTGGACTATATAAGTTAATTTGTACTTTTATTATTTGATTTAGCCCTTACACGGTTAACATATGGAAATTTATTCCACATGTTGCTAGTTGTCAAACTTAGCACACATGGAATTAATTTATGCCTTGTATGGTTGATTTCTAAGCTTGTAATTGCTTCTTCTTGTTTTAGGTCTTATGTCTTTAGGGCCAATTTAACGCAAGTAACCCAGATAATCACTAATGTAAAAAGCATTTTAAAAATACTCTAATACTCTTCCGACGCCCGTTTCTTTATCATCATTAGCTATAGCCTCACCATCTCTGGATCACCATCTGAAGTATGTAAGTTTTAAAGTTTTAATTTTTTACTTTTACTTTTACTTTTACTTTTACTTGCATATAACTTTTTATGCTTTACATATTCACTTATCATTAGTAATGTTTAGTTTGTAAGCGGCATTTTGATAGATTCAAAACGCCTTGATTAAAAGCCCTATCGTTTAATAAAAGGGTCAATACTGGCTTGCTCGAATGGCCGTCGAAAAAGCTCAAGTGACTTTTAGTGCAAGAACTTGCAAAATAAAGCCAATCTAGGAGTTATTGATAGTATGTTAAGTGGCGAATGCATCATATCAAGCCACACTTTACTTTCACACTAAGGCTATATTGCCATTTGTTTACATATAACTGATAAGTTTCCCTCTCTCGTGTCTTCATACTGTAAGAGTTAAAGAAGGGTGGAAAATTTGAAAACAGTTAGTCATATACCTGCGCATGTAAGATGTTCCGTGGGTTTCTAATTGATATATGATAATTAAAACAACACAGAACCCCTTATCTGTTAAAACAAAACATTTTTAAGAATGCTGTTTTCGGGATATTATTTCACGTGCATTTCCTCTGCCCACGACGTCATATATTCAATCTGTCGTCTACGATATGGAGAGACAATAACAGCTAGTGATGCTCCAATGTTTAATTTAATCGTCGTAATTAAGTGGGAACAAGATGCACCTGTGACGTCGTTTTATCCTCCTGTCGTAATTGCAATTTTATTCAATTATCCAATTTGATTTTTGGCTGGCTGCATAACATCAACAACCCTCCGTTTATCTGTCTTATATTTAGACCAGGTTCCTGGTTTTCGGGTGGGCAACTGTCTCCCATCGTAGTAATAATAATAGTACTATTACGTACTACTACTACTACTATACGGCAGAGGCTGCTTTTTCTGTGTATGGCGATGAATTTATCAATGAATTTGCGTGACATCACCCCTGGCTCTACTACTAGGTCCTGGTCCGGCCATCTGGCCAGGTCTGGATTGGCTAGGTGAAGGCCGCCGATTTACCATGCTTGCTAACCCTTTCAAATATTGTATAAGCTTTGCTAATTTGTGTTGCTAGAACTGGTCTTAATGGTAAGATGTAATAAACATGCAGCTCATATATATATATATAATGAATCGTGTAGCGCTATGGGTATAGAATTTCATAGTATGTATTTTTTCAAATAAAATGTACACTTGAAAGAGTTCCATTTGGATTCTCATGTTCCAATTTGAATATACATTTCCGGTATAAGGCATGTATATATATATGGGAGGGGGCATTTTCGCCTTTATTCCTAGATAAGAATGTTTTTAATGCAAATTTATCTTCGTTTAAGTGAGAAAACCGTGGGGCCAGTCTTATGTGGATATTAAAGTGATTCTCTGAATCATGGTCTGGAGCATTCTTCAATCTTGTGCGCATATCTTTGTGGTTACGTGTCAGCAGGGGGAGTAAACATTATTATTTAATAAACTTGGTTTTCGGGAATTCCACGATCCACTCTATAACACACCAAAGCAACACGTAGCCATATTTCACCTGTATTCTGATGAGTAAACAGTTTTATCCGTAATTGTCTAGACTTGTTAATGCTTCGCCTAAATTGCAACTGTGTGGGATTGGGCCTAATCTCACTGACTGTGAATCCGTCTCCCAGGGGTCACTCTGATTCACGGTCTCATTGGGAGGTTTTTAGTATAATTAGTTCACCGAAAAGATAAACTAAATTGGTATTCTCCCTTCGCCGCTTTTATTGGAATATATGCAAATCAGGTTGAGAACTATCCAGGAAATGTTTTCCGCATATGGAGCTTTGTTTCTTGCATGAAAAAGGGTCCGGTAAAGTTTCTTCAAAAATTAGCAACATTTATTAAGATGTTGTGGCAAGTCGAAATTCCTCATGTGAAAATCTCAAAGAACAGAAACTAACCCACGGAACCAGCAGTAAATTTACATGTTTAATTTGGACAACATTCAACTTAATTATGCCATAAAATCTAAGATCACAGTACATATTCTGTTATTCTGTACATTTTCTGTTTGAAAATTCTTGCAAAATCAGTTTATAGGACACCCTGTTTCAGAACATGTTCACAATGGCGGCTTTTGTTTTGGATTTAGGTTTCAGTTTCACTAAGTTAATTAATTATTGTCACTTCTAGTAAAACTTTGTGCATTGTAAAATTCACTTGTATTATTATTATTGCATAGAAGAATTTCATTAAAAATCGAATAAAAATAAATACAAATCTAAATAAAGTGAATGAAAAAACTGATTCAACATTAGAAAAAACAAAAATTTGAACATTATATACAGAATTCATTTTCAAAATTTGTGTAAATAATCCATATATATATATATTATTTAAGTTTCAGTGAGCTTTGTCCATTTACCGTACACTGTAAACATGTTCTATAATGCGATTAACTTATAAGCTTAAATTGTTTGTATGGCTAAATGTTACTTTAATGTGAATACAAATGTATGTATACCATCACACACTTATGTGGAATTCGCTTAATTGGGGCAACCGCTAAATTTAGCCAAAATGCCTAAGTTCCAATGTATCCCTAAAAATTTCATTAAAAATTGAATAAAAATAAATACAAATCTTAATAAAGTGAATGAAAAACTGATTCAACATTAGGAAACAAACAAAAATTTG
>JAQGBW010006261.1:0-10839 GCA_034698625.1 Julus scanicus
ACTATTTTAAAGTGAAAAACGACAAGCGAATGACCTTGCTGATTTATCAAGCTATTTTAAACAATTTTTATTTTTATGTAATCTGTTCTTGTTTGGCTGTGTCACCCTTCCGTTCTTCCGGGTGCTTTTCTGTCGTTGCAAATTTACCCATTTAAAAGAATAAGGTTTCAAACCCTGTTAAGAAATAAAAAAAATGAAAATCACAATGCATAAAGATTGATTCGCTATACGGAAAACTTTTCCAGAACGCATCTAGGCCGTAAAGCGAGGTATGGGTGTAACCTCTCTATAAGCATGAAATGTGCCAGTCCTGACTTGGGATCCGAGTAAAAGTGAATAAACCTTCTTAAAGTAATAATGAATAATTTGTACTGGTCCCAATGATAGAACTGCGAAAACATCAATCTAAAAAGAGGTTACCACTTAGATTGACACGTTCCTGGTTGTCATTGAGCCCCTTAATAAGTACAGACTTCATAGCTGGATATCTAACGGCCCGTAGATGTTTAACATTGAGGCTTTTATTGTCAGATTTGGCTAGATGCTCTGTTGTTTTCTTCAGTGTTCTAGAGATTGTAAAATGGCTGACCTTAATCTTGTGATTTTTCTCAAGCCACTGTATACATTCCTTGTGGAAACACTTGGATGATACTTTTTGTACTGACACAGGACTATACAGACAGAATCGGTCATTGTCGTGCGCGTTGAATTTGTACACCCCATTTTTTTCTGATGTAGGTCTACACAATTATTGCAGCAAGCAGGAAGATGCGAGGCAATTACTGTACTTGTACATGCACTAAAATGGCGCCAAATGGCTTGTGACTCATCTAGGAATGAAGAAAGGGGAAATTCCCTATTTCGCAGCTGCATGTATGAGGACAGAAACCTCGTAGGCCAAAGCTGGCTTGATCTTGATTTCCAATACGAATACGGACCGTGAAAGCATAGCCTATTTATCCTTTTGATTTTGAGCTTCAAGCAAGAGGTGTACCTCAAGTAAGAGGTTACCTCATCTTAGTTTGATATTTTATGCTTTTAAATAGGTTATTTATTTACACAGGTTAGCTGAAGAACTTGTCTAAAAGCATATTTTTTAACGTTCCCAACAGTATGCCTTTAGACAGGTTCTACTGAACTTAGTTACGCAAAATATTAATAAACCTGTTAAGATCTTAAATTCAAGATTTTCAATCACTTGACAGCGGAAAGACACCGTAAAGACATTGACTAAAAAGACAAGTTTTTAAGGAATTTTTGGAGAAGTCCTTTTTGATTGGTCCTCGGAAACTTGTGCGGATGTCTGCTAAAGATGATACATTTAAAAAACTCAACTCAGTCATTTATATCACCGCATGACACGCCTAAACGATGCTCGAAGGGCTCGAGTAAAGGCAAGAATCAGTGACAGTACCAGTTTTTTATCCCTCCCCCAACATTTAATCTTTTTCTTCCCAATTGGCAGATTAAATAACGTTGTATCTTAGCGATAAAAAAAGTTGACACTGGCATTAATTAAATGTCTCTTATGGGGATGAAGCCAAAATATATATATTGAAGTAAGACTAAAAAAACCCAAGTACGTAGGTCTTATTTATACTAAAGTTTTGACAAACTGCTTTACGGGACCTTTTTTACTGCTATCTATTAATAATTTTTATAATGAAGTAGTCTGATGTTGTGCAATAATTTCTAAGCGAGATTATGATATTTATGCTACCAGATTTTTCCTTGCAAAGTGTCTTGGTTAATAGCCTTCATCAGGTACTGGAATTAATTAATTCAATCAAAAATGACGGCCAAATGACGAACTTTGCTACTTGGGTAATAAACCATGCTATTAATATACGCTTAATTAGAAATAATTTACAGGTAAAAACAATAGTGTAAAAAATCTTAACTAACCTAGGCTAGCAAACAATCTTTTACTATCAGTTTGTGATGAATATTAGAATGTGATCACAATACTGATCGAAAACACGTATTAAACTGAAACTGTTTTGAAACAAATATTAATAATTTATTGCCAGTTTTTTCGGCATCGGGCCAATTTCTAGATCAGCTATGCCGGCAAATGCTGGAGTAGTTCCTCTAAATATCAGCTGCAACTATGATCCTTTATGATTATTTTCTCAACTCTTCTCTCATCTATTACACTAAACAAAGAAGTGTAAATGGTGATCCTCAATGAAAGTGTAAATTGTGACTCACTAAGGATGTGGAAACGAAGGTAAAAAAGTGGAAAATGGTGACCCGCTTAAGAAATGGTGACCCACAAAAGAAGAAGAAATGGTGACCCAAAAAAGAAGAAGGAATGGTGACCCGAAAAAGAAGTGTAAATGGTGACTCACTAAGGAAGTGGAAACGAAGGTAAAGTGGAAAACGGTGACCCACTTAGAAAGTGCAAATTGTGACTCAATAAGGAAGTGGAAAAGAAGGTAAAGAATTGGAAAATGTTGACCCACTTAGGAAGTGTAAATGGTGACTCACTAAGGAAGTGGAAACGAAGGTAAAGTGGAAAACGGTGACCCACTTAGAACCACAATTTACACTTTCTAAGTGGGTCACCGTTTTCCACTTTACCTTTTTTTCCACTTCCTTAGTGAGTCACTCAATAAGGAAGTGGAAAAAAAGGTAAAGAATTGGAAAACGGTGACCCACTAAAGAAGTGTAAATGTTGACCCACTTAGGAAGTGAAAATTGTGACTCACTAAGTGGTAATGAAGGTAAAGAAGAGGAAAATGGTGACTCATTTAAGAAGTGGGAATGGTGACACACTTGAGAAGTGGAAATGAGGACTTACTAAGGAAGTGGAAAATGGTGACCCAATAAAATAATGAAAATGGTAACCCACTAAATAAGTGGAAATGGTGACCTACTTCAGTATGTTCCTAACAAATAAAATGGGTTATCCCATTCTTATCAACTAGGAGCACAGTGTCTACAAGATTAAGTCATCACAAATAGTGTTTTACTTGTTTGAGCTACTGATGAAAACTATTCAAAAGAAATGTTGTGCTAGAAAGAAATTTATTGAAAACTAGTTACGGAAATAAGAAAATCTCGCTGAAAATTATTGTTATCTACTCGGAAAACTGCACCACGTACATTTACTACTCCACGAATGGATTTTCAAGACAGGAAGCCATATCCATATTTAATATCAAAAATTTCATCAAACCACATAAAGAGATATTTTCCTCGATGCTTTTAAGCTGATTCAACAAAACAATCTAGTAAACCATGTTCATGAATCTACGTGAAAAAATATTTTATTGTGAAATAAAGCTACGGAAAATGACCATTTTGCAAGCAACGCGCAACTACGAACCAATGTTTCGTACTTGGTTCTCTTTTATGCCTACCTTTCCGATATTAAAGCCTAAATGCCATAGGCCAAACACCCGCACAATTTAATAAAAGCATAAAGTGGTTTGTGCATTAAATCTTGTAAAGGTGCGAGCTGATCGCGAGATTTGAAAGTGCATACTTTTAATAAAATTATGAGGACCATAAAACCCACATCTGCAGTGTTGACACTTTTTTTCACATTAACTACTCCATATATGCATCCTAAGCAATGGGCTCAACTCTATCCATATTGACTTCATTTTATGAACCAAACTCCAAATTTAATGTAAGCCATAAAGAGATTTAAAATGCATGCGAAGCAATATTAGTATGTCACCCACTATCTAATTTATTTTAACTTTAGTACGATACTTGTCGGTAAAGATGTACAAGCTACATTCAGATGTGGTTAAAATAACCCTATAAGACATCCCGCATGCTTAACCCTTATCCACCTCAACGATGACCACTTCACCGTGTAGGGAAGAGTGGGTAGGAATTGGACATTTGTCACCTTTCCATTTTTCAAATTATTCACAAACCATAAAACATAACAAGTTTTATTCACAAATTTACTTTATACTACTAAGTGAATTTAAGTGCACCACATGACTCAGTACGTCTCGCCTGACGAGGTTACATTTGGGGATTATAAGGTTAAAGAAAACAAAAAAAAATAAAAGACAAGAAACAGGAGGTTATTTAGGGGGATTAATTTGAATGATAGGAGAGTTCAGCAGTTAGGATATTGGCTATTCTGCATAGCAGCCAGATGGTCGGGGGAGGGACTTTATATTATTGTGAATAATGTGCAGTGTTGAAAATATTTTCTTATTACTAAAATAAAATCTTGTTTGATGATAAACTCCTCTCCATGCTGTTCCTTTCCTCTTTCACGCAGGAGAATTGGAACACTGTGTGCAAAGGAAGATACGAAGGATGACCCGACAATAATTTAAGATTTTATTTATTTGTAATAATAATAACACACTTTTATAAAAAAAATACCGTATATAAGGATTTTTTATCAAAACAACAAACTTGTGAAAAGAAACTAACATCGATTTAAAATTTAATGGATTTCCGCAATGTGTTGGAAACTTTAACATGATATCAAGATTTTTATTATCCAGTTTATTTAAAAAGAACTCTACAAACTCCTCAGTTGATGACTAGGACCATTCCATTATACACAATTGTTTCTTAACTTCCTACCGCTTAGTTTTAGTCTCAAACGCAACCTAAGACCTGGCAGATTAGCAGTGCATTTCTAATTAAATAATAACCAACTTAACTGTTATTAATTTATTTAATATGAAAACTTTACCTCAATAAAGACTATAGTTTTAGAAAAGTTTCATATTTGAAGAAAAAAGTAGTGACATCATACTTTTTCTTTTGTGCATCAACAGATCGAAGGACGAAGGTCACTATTTTAAACAAACCAATTTAAAAACATAACAGCCATCTTAACACACGAGTGTCAATCTTTTTACAAATTAAAGTTTTAATTTATTAGCAATCTCCCATTTCTACACACCTTCTCCTGTACACGACACAGATTTAGGTGTTATGAAACATATATGAATAACATTTCTGATAACCTTTAATCTCACACCTTATGGTGCTGCTTAAGCCCCTGTTTTTAGTAGAAAACTTAAATTACACGAAGTCTATGTGATAATTTAATTTTGAAAAATTTCAAAACAATTCGTGGGGATTGTCCACGACTGGCATTGACAGGTTTCAAATTTTGCTGTTTTTAACCTCTTTTGCCATGTGGAGACAAGTCCAGCTGCTGCTTCAAATAATTTCATCGGCACGAATGCTTCTATTAGAGCATAATGGAAAACTCAATTAAAACTGGCACTGAGTTGAATACACAAGTTGGACTTAATATTCGACCACAGTATGTATGCATATTTCATTAAAATACCATGCAGTTGAATGCACTGGAACGCCATTTAGTTTAATAAAGACGTGCAATCATTTAACAAGACACAGGAGAGGTGCCAAGCTTGGTGCATGTTTAGCTTTAGTTTCAAGATTTAGAGCTTTACTGCATGTACGTAAGCTTCACTGCGATACACACAAACTTCACTGCAATACACAAAATCTTCCCTGCAATACACCAAAGCTTCATTGCGATACACACCAGCTTTACTGCAATAAACAAAAGCTATACTGCAAAACACATGAGCTTAACTGCAATACACATGAGCTTCACTGCAATACACATGAGCTTCACTGCAATGCACGTTAGCTACACTGCACAACACAAAAGCTTAACTGCAATACACATGGGATTCACTGCAGTACACACAAACTTAACTGCAATACACAAAAGCTTATCTGCAATACTCGTGAGCTTTACTGCATTACATATTACCCTCATTGCAGCACATAAAAGCTTCACTGCAACACAAATGAGTTTCACTGCAAAACAAATGAGCTTCACTGCAATACACATGAGCTACACTGCAATACACAAAAGCTTAACTGCAATACACGTTAGCTTCACTGCAATACACACAAGCTTTACTGCAATACTCATGAGCTTCACTACAGTACACAAAAGCTTAACTACAGTACATATAAGCTTCACTGCAGTAAACGTTAGCTTCAGTGCAATGCACAATAGTTTCACCACATTTAGCAAACTTAGGCGGCAAAAACCATGAAAACGTAAATAGCCTATACAATTATGCTCATGTCACATTTTGACTAGAAATAATGAAATTTTAATAGGGAGCATTTCTGATCTGGGTTATAATTCAATTTTCTGGTACATTTTGAGAAATTTTTTCGTGATTAAGAAAGGTAGTGATTCCAGAAAAAATTCAAAAATGAGTTATTCTAAAATTCGACCACAAATCTATTTTGTCTTTTATCTCAATTTTTTTTTAATTTTTATTTTAATTTCTTCTAAAGTTCATATGTAATAAATTGTGAAATTTCTATGTTATCAAATGTAATACAGAAAGCCATTAGCACAATAGGGGCCTTGATGCAATTAACCAATAACACTTGAGAGGGGGAATCTAATATAAATCCAAATAAAAAAAAATGTTGTTTATATAAATCCAAAGTAATCTCAAAAATAATGAACATAAAGTTGATGTTGTAATAAAGCTTTTGTTTTCAAAAACGTAATCTTTCAGGAACTTTGAAAGCTGATTTCTAGGTTATTATAAAGGACCTGTCTCATCAGCTTAAAACGTCAAAATTTATATTGGACTCGATGACATCCTAATATTTTTGTTGACATCCTGATAAATCAATGTAGACAATCTCTGTCATATACATTTAATTTTCAACTCTTTCGCTACATTAAGCCAGTAGAATGATAATGGTAGGTAGCCCTAACTCGAAGCTCCTCCGGATTCATTTAATCATTAAAGATTTTGGTTCACTCGTTCTTTAGGAATCCATACACGTAAAACATGAAGAGAGCTAGAGAGAGAGAGAGCTAATCAAGCATGTAGGACCCAGAATTAAGTATATAGCTAGAACGAAAATTGGAGACTGATGAAGATGGCAATTAACACGAATAGGATGCATTTGCTCATTCAAACGTAAAACCAAACAAATTTTCAGACACTACATTAACGACGCATTACATATGCTATAAATTATGAGATATTAGCAGAAAATACATCCCAGTTAACGAAACGTGCAATATATATGGCAAAAGGCCAAACTGATAGATACATAAAACAGCGCAACCTCCAAACGATGAACAACCTCTCTATCTTATGGGGCAACAGTCACAATGTTAAGATATGATCAAGAAATTCAGTGTTTCGCAACAATGTTATATACTTAAGCTTTACTGCAACACACATGAGCTTCACTTCAGTGCACATTAACTTCACTGCATTGCACAATCGCTTCACTGTTTTGCACATTAGCTTCACTGCAATACACATGAGTTTCAGTGCACGACACCTTAACTTCACTGCAATACACGTTTACTTTACTAAAATACACAGAAGCTTCACTGCAGTACACAAGGTTTACTGCACGACACGTTAACTTCACTGCAGAACACATTAACTTCACTGCAGTGCACATTAACTTCACTATAATGCACATAAGCTTTACTGCAGTGCACATTCGCTTCACTGCCGTACACATTAACTTCACTGCAGTGCACATTAGCTTCACTGCAATACACAAGCATCAAAGCAGAGCACATTAACTTCACTACAATACACAAGCTTCACTGCGTTGCACAATCGCTTCACTGCAATACAGATTAGCTTCATTGATATACACATTAGCTTCAATGAAATGCACATGAACTTCACTGCACGGCACGTTAATGTCACTGCAATACACATTAACTTTAATATAAAAAACATAAGCTTCCCTGCAGTACACAAGGTTCACTGCACGACACGTTAACTTCACTGCACGACACGTTAACTTAACTGCAACACACATTAGCTTCACTGCAATGCACATAACCTTCACTGCAATGCACGTTAACTTCACTGCAATACACATTAGCTTCACTGCAATACACATAAGCTTCACTGCAATACACATTAGCTTCACTGCAATACACATAAGCTTCACTGCAATGCACATTAGCTTCACTGCAATGCACATTAGCTTCACTGCATTACACATAAGCTTCACTGCAATGCATTCGGATACATGATTACAGCTGATACTAACATGATCCTCAAGCTCTTGAGGGACCAAGAAGATATGGCAAAAGAAGGCATTTGAAGCATCCGAAGAAAACTCGTAAACAATGTATACGAATCTAGATATTAATTACAGACAATTTAAGGAAAACATGCTCAAAAATCGCGTTAGTTTTCACCATAGTAGAGGGGATGTTATGATACGATTTGCTCTTGTTTTGAGTTTAATTAATGCCTGAATCAAAACACAGAACATTAAACATCAGGAAGGCATTTGCCATTCCAGATTATGGCAAATGTAGTTGAATCTAGTGTCATGCTGTTTTTGAATAAAATTGTATACAATACATGCACATACTGTATACAAAACAAAAAACATAAAACAGATAATTCTTAGCAATCATCAGTAACAATTAGTCTTCAACATTTACCTCGCGCATTATTTGATATGACTTTCTTAGCAAATGGATGCAACCTTACACGCATGAGTACGCTACAAAAGTAAATGAAATTTTTAATTGGCACAGAAGCTAAAATAATAGCATGTTTGAATCCATGTATAATCTCAAGAAAAACTAATTAGTTTGCTTAGAGCCTCGCAATTTTAATGCACAATTTTCTTCCTGTTGTTTACGGCATTTACAAAATCAACTTACGCGTATGTATAGGCAGTGAAAAGTCATGTAGGGAAACGTGTCATAACATGGCATGGACTCAATCATAAAACTGATTAGTATTCTTTAAAGACACACATACGATCTACGGAATAGACATTTTGTTCATCTCTTCGTATGATTTATTTGAATTTTATAAAACCAAATTTCCAAACTCATCTATCACGGGTTTACGAGGATAGGCAATTGCAAATCACAGAGTATAGTATTTGAGAATACATGTTACAACATGGAATGCCACACATCCCATGACACAAGAAGATGTATCCGCATCTTCCGTAACACACTGCTCGTATATTGTTATTGATCAATTTCTATCGGTGTCAGGGTTGGCACTACCACGTAGGCCAGAGCGGTCCAACTTTTCATACTAAAATGTCCAAGACAGTGAAGAGATCAATGACTTCTTACATAGAGATGATCCCTTCTTTGATCCACACACTTGTCCGATAGGCGCTTGGGGGACCTTGTTGTTGTTGTTGTTGTTGTTGTTGTTGTTGTTAGTTGTGGTTTAATGGCCCAAAGGCAACTAAGGTTAAAAAGGTCACAACAACTTCCCGGTTGATCCGGAATGGGATATACTGAGAGTGGAGACAATATTTGCATATTGCAGAAATATGCAAGACGGAGAGAACCATGGACAGGCTGGGTAAACCATTACAGGTACCTGGCTGAGTTAGCACTGGACAGAAAAGGACAAACAAATAAGAGAGGAATGATCAGGTGGTGGCATGAGGATAGAGTGCAGACAAAGGATGACAAAGGGTGAGATAGTGGAGGGTGCAAGAAAAGGGGCCCGATCGGTTCTCCCACAATATGTGGAAGGGCTGTAGCGGCACAGAACTGGCAGTGTTGTGAAGGGCAGTATGCTGCAGAGCTGCATAGTGCACCTGCAATCTGCCAAAAGGTGTGCTATTGTGAGGGTACAGCACATGTAGGTGCACACGGGTTGAGGCGTACCCATTATAAGGTGACTGTGAGTAAGACGGGTGTGTCCTACACACAGGTGGGTATAAAGCACATTCTCTCTCTAAGGGAGGGAGGGGGACCTTAAACCTCCAGGAATTGAAACCACTGGCTGTAGTAAATTTTGTTTATCAACATCGGTCGAAAATGCAGATTCAAAATATAATTATATCATGCTGCTTAGCACAGTAAATATACAAATGCTGATATATCAAAAACGAGTTTTAAAGCGCAACAAATATTCCCTCGTTACTTATGTTTGTCGCTAAAATGTTACTTGGTCATTTTTGGCATGTTGTATTAGCATATTTTTTCAAAATGTGTGTTGTTACAATTTTAATCTTAGTTCTGTGTGCTGCGAGCTGAAAACGATTGAAAAACACTGATGCGTTAACTTTCTTGTGTACGATCATTGTTTAGAAAATACGTATTGCATTATTTGTTATATTCGCATAAGGATAAACTGCACTTGCATAATCTTTAGAAATGGAAGCAAAAAAAGCTTTACAAATATAACTGGTTCATAAGTTATTCACATTTTTTTTTTTTTTACATTGAAAACGTCAATATTTGCTAAGAAAATTTCAGATAGTTTAAATAACTTAAAAAATGCCTTAAAATCATAACTTATTTAAAAAATCCAATGTTAGACGTGCCCACAACAAATTTTTCCCACTATTCGCTTAAAATGTTTAACTGGAGTAGTTGGACACATTTTAACAGACCTTTTTACAAACTATTAATAAATGATAGTGTCACAACAAAAATGGCCGTCATTTAGAATACGCAGAATCGGTTTTAGCACCAAGTGCCAAAAAAATGCCAGTTTCGATCAAGTCTCGGTTTGGTCGACGGTATGTTTAAGTTTCGTCTGCTTGCAAAACTGACATCTTGAAATGACAAATTGTTTATTTTCAAAGCTTGAAGCTGTGCCATGGCTGTGGAAAAAAGGGTAAATCCCATAATAATAATAAAGTACCTAATTGAAAAAAAAATAATTTTTATGAGAGATAAAATTGAAAAGACGAACGAAATGTTTATTTTAATTTAATAGTATATTATTTTATATTTCCAACCCTAGATCCATAGGTTTTTAATTGGAAAATAGTTGAAAATTTTTTGAACATTTCCAATCTGACAACTGACCTCACGGGTCAACGGGGCCTTAAGAGCAGCTGAATCCAACTGTATTG
>JAQGBW010006262.1:0-10839 GCA_034698625.1 Julus scanicus
CCTAAAAGTATGAATCCTGTCTACAAGGAATTGACACTTAAAGTGTCTTAAATTCAGACTTTTGTTTTTACAGTGCATGATGGGGGTAACTTTGGGACAGAAATGGGTGGGATTATCTCTGAACCTGTTAATCATGCAGAGAGTAAAAACGATGCCATATTCGGAAAAAGAGGAAGGTTCATTCTAGTTGACCTGGTTAATACCGGATCGTAATTATAGAACACTTTTTCAGAATTCCTAAAAAGCACCAAAAACTGGCCTAAAGTATCCACATTTTACGGTACGTGTAATTTAACACCCAATCAAGAGGATGAAAAATAGACCAGCAATTCCAAGATTTCGTTCACTTTATTCATACGGTCCAATGATTTGCACCATGGATTTTCAACATCGAAATCACGACAAGAATCGTCTGGCTTGCCACATCTGGACCATATATTTTACGTGGACGTCAATTCAGGCAAGGCCTAAATGACACGTCCTGAAATTACGTGGAAAGCTCATCAGCCTCCGGTAGATTATGATGCTCCTGAACCTAATAAACTGCACCAACTTTCAACTGTAATAATGTCATATTTCACAAAAAGAAATCATTAACGTCTAAGATTCAAGCAATCGAGAGTGTGCAGCGATGGAATGTCTTTCGTGTTTCAAAAACGTTCTGGACTATAGCGTGATGATTAGTATACTTTTCCCCCTTGCTTTTTGTGACAAATTATGACAACAGGATAGTTTTTATCTACAATATCTAAAGATTGGTTGAAAAACGGACCACCCAACGATGTAGGAAGTCTAAGCTTCTATTCTAATCGGGCCAGATTCTAAACCTGTATTTCATGCCACTTCCTGTGCTATTTTTTTGACATTTCACATTTATCTGAGTGCAAAGGATCGCCGAGAATTCGCTATAATCGACTAAAAGCGGAATATGTATGTCTTGTATGCACGCTAACAATTTAAAAGCGGTAGAAGTTTTAACCTAAAAAAACATGGCACGTCAAGAATAAATTTCGTTGCTCATGCATGCAGCATTATTAACTCCGACCCGGGCTCATAAACAAGAAATTTTCGATGTAAGATTCCATCTTTAGTGAAAATAACACAATTTTGCAATAAAGGTGACGGAAAGAGGGCAACTTTAAATTAGTTTTTCTATACGGAGTTAGGCATGGTTATAACATGCTGTTCATCGACCCATACAGCGATTAATTAACAACATACAAAAGCCAACAATAGCCAAAAATGTCATGAAACAGAATACATGTTTTTTTAAGAAGAGATTTTCTCTCAATTTTGAAAATAAAAAAAATCATGCTTTTATTAAAATACTCTCACAGATGGGAATCTTGAAAGTTTAGTGTTTAGAAGACTTCAACCCCACTTTAATACTAGGATAAGCCAGTTATTATATAGAATGATTTGTGGTAATATTCTATCGTGAAGATAAGTCTCAAATTTGGAATCAATAACATTGCTTGAACTGTAATAATTCACCAAAATCAGTCTTGCCAGCTGTAGCTACCAGCTGCTAACACTAAGGCACCTACCTATAACTGTTCATAACATATTTGTTTCATAAATGTCAATATTGATCTCTAAACTGATAAAGTCAAAAATAATATTTCTATATATAGTTTTAGCAGTGCCTCAGTAATCAAAACTTGTTGGGCCAATGCTGGAAAACATTGCTCTGCCAATGTAAATGCATTGGCAATGTCCACCATTTTCCAACTTTGGGCTAACGTTGGCTGCGAACTGCCAACGATTTGCCAACGTTTACATGAGTACTTTTCAACCCTAGGTATTTAATAAAATAATCTGCTTTTTAACAGAAGCTACAATTTCATTCAGTACTTTTGTTCTATATGTCCTGAAATTTCTAAAAAATTTCACGAATTTATTTTTTTGACTTAGTTTAGTGTGCAGTGAGCTGAAAAAAGTTTTACAAACTTCTTAGGAGATAATTCCTTGCAGTGAAATACATTACTATGCAAAAATGACATAATTCATCATAATCAACATCTACCTACTTCATAACCAGAACATGTAAGTTTATTTCTGGCTTTTTTATTCATTGAGGTATAAAATATGCCTTGCAGCAGTGTCTATAAAATGCGTAAAACCTACAGTAAAATTGCCTCAAATTGTACGCAAATTCACGCCAAAAACACTCGCGATGATTATAGTTCAGCCCAAAATATAAAAATATGCGGTTGGAAAAATATCCTGGGAGCAATGGGCGGTGTGCGTTATCATAATAAAAAGTCTGCATGCTATTATTAGCAGATTTTGGTATTAACGTGTTCGATTTTCTAGTGTAGATATAATTTATTTTCGTAAAACGCTTGTAAAAAAGGTTACAAGTAGGAGATAGATATATATTTTTTCTATCCTTTTTCGAAACAAGTTCGGGGAAATAACACAACTTTGAAATCCATTTTTTCACTCGTTTAGTAATATGCCTCTAGGTATGGATAAGCTCAAAAAATAAGGAACATTTCATATCCACATCATTAATAGTATTATTTGTTCGACGAAAGAAAAAGCAAATTCGTGTTATTTCTAACACTAAAAGCAAATCAATGTAAGGTTAGGGCACTAGATATTATGAAATCAGATAGGACGTTTGTAGGCATTTCAAGGGAGATGATATCCGACGTGAAATTATCTTTATAGTGTATATATTCATCACCTAAGGTTTTCCCACAACAACTTAAATACTTATAAATTGATTGAACCCCTTTAATGTAAAAAAAAAATCGATCTGAATATCGCTAATCGATGAATTTATTTCCAATAAAAAAATAAATGGATTTTTTAATCTATAATATTATTTAATTAAAGTTCATCAATCCAATATTAATACTAATGCCTATAATATTCGTAGAGAAACACCAACATAACTGTCATTCTCTACTCAGATCGGATAAAAATGACTTATTATATAGATCTGGTTTGAAATGCACATTAAAAGTACATTGGCTGCATCAAAACTTGTTAATTGATGTTATTTTAATTATCTCGATATTTTTTATACAAAAATTACGCCTAATATTAAAACTAGATACAAACTTGGACGAAACATATCATCTAGTACACCTTATAGCTTTTAAGATAAAAACCTTTAAGAACACAAAATATAATGACATAGCGCGAATAATACTTTTGACAAGACTGCTAATTAATAAATTTGGAATAAATTAACATGTTAGCTTGACCTGCCAGAAAAAACAGAATGCAATGAAATAGCAAAAAAATAACATAACACAAATGTGTTCCCAATTCGTGTTTTTTGATTGCCGTGAAGGAAATTCTAAGTTATTACGCTATCAAAATTTTTAAAAACAGCAAAAAACAGATTAAAGATTCCATTCAACGTTTTCAATAGACCCAATTTGTGTAACAAAGTAAAGCCGATATTTACCATGCTTGCTTATACTGTCATCAATGTTGGACCAAAAATAATTGGAGTTAATCCTTACCTGAAAAAAAACAATAACAAAGTTATTACAGATTATAATGAAGGCAATATTATAATACTGTTTAAAAGTCTACCGTTAAGCTATATACTGATCTATTGCAACATCGAAAAAACCCTATAAAAACTAGAAATTAGTACAACAGTGAACATTATTTTTTATACGCGATTCCAATACGATTTTAAAAAATGACGATCCCAATATTAAAATGCATGTAATTTGTAATTACAGTATTTTTAATGCGGAAGTGTGGATAATGTTTAGATAAAGGCGTTTTCACTTGTCAATAATATTTATTGCATGCAAACCTTGATTGGGAACTTCTATCCTTAAATCAAAGCTCATCAATATACAGACAGTGATATCAAGCGTGAAGAATACTTGAGCTGTCCTTTGATTTGAGGATATGATTCCCTATACTAGAACTGGAGTAATTACTTAAGGTGGGTATGCACACAAATTCTCAAACGTGTTTGTCGAAAAGTGTTTTGAACCACAATTTCTGACAAACAGGCTTGCAAAAATACAGTGCATGAAACGAAAAATCCATTACATGAAACAATTAAGGCGTAGCTTTATATTCTCTGCATGGTCATAGCGCTCCTACGAAGAACTGTACGATGACGCAGCCAATTTCACCATGTGCTTTCTATAGTAGTCCCAAACACACCATGCATAGACTCACTTTCCGAACTCACTTATCTTCGCTCTGATGTGTGCTGCATGTTTGGCATGCCAAAAAATACTTACCAGAAAGTGAGTACATAAAGTGAGTCTAGTGTGTTTGGGGCTTAAAACGTCGTCTAAATAAGCGCGTGGTTGCCAATGAGATCGACCCATTTTACATACCACGTTTTGTTATAGAAACCACGTGGTGCAATGCGCTACATAATCGTGTACAGGCCTTGGTAGGAGCGCCATGACTATCAAACACCAGCAAACATTTTTTCCTTTAATTCAGACCGCCTCTTGAGCAAACGCTAACAAACATCGAAATGTTAGCTGAAAAGGCCATTTTTCACCAAAAGTTTAAATTCATGAAACTTCTGGACGCACAACTGTTTTTTCCAAACATGTTTCGAAAACCGTGCTTTGGATTCGTGTTTGTGTTTGCTAGGGTACATTCCAGCCTCTAGATATTAGTAATTTCTTGAAAAGCTTGAGCTTCATTAAAAAATTTAAGAAATTACTTAAGTAAACATTACAGAAGCTTTATCGAGTAAAACATAATGAGCAAGCATTTTTGTCAAATAAGAAAAAACAATAGTTAAGCATTGTGTAATGTACATATTTACCTAACAGGAAATGAAATGTTAATTAATTGTTGTTAAAAAAATCAAAACATAGACACCAAAAGTCCCACCCTTATTATCAGATATCATGATCGTGCCTACAAGGGAAAAAAACAACTTATATTCTAGGTATGAAAACCACAAAAAGGTATGACAATGTTCAAGAGATGTGGAAATGATTTGGAATTTCAATATTTGTATAATGAATCCTGATTATAATTGAAGTTTAACCGACTTTCCCAGAAGAAATAAATGCAATTAAGAATCACGTTTTCATGCAAAAACAGATGGGGGAAAAACCTTTTCGAAATTAACATAACTATTGTCTTCATTTTTTAAAATTTCTAAATCTTTGTCGTGCATTAGATCGCCGCAATTCTGAAAGTGCGTGTTTAGTTTTCGTAGAAGTAGAGGGGAAAAAATGTTGTATGGCTGTCAAACTGATTAACCAAATTTATGTGCTCGTTAGTCGTAGGTTAATGGACATCAGAGAGTTAGCTCGCTTCAGAGCACACTTAGAAATCAGATCACCAAAAATACTTATAATTAGTTACGGGTGAGGACGTTTATAGTGATAATTAAAACTTCATGATAAATGATTTCAGTGTTGAACAGACACACTTTTCCAAAGCAACAATCTTACTGTCATTAAAGATGACCAGCGGCCAAATGGAATTTAATCCTTCACGGCCTGTACCTACAGAAGAAAACTGCTACTGTCAAATTGGACAAGAAATTAATCATAAACAATTACATTTTTAATGAATAATTTTTTTTAAATTATTGAAACTGAAATATTTATGCTAAAAGCTATTTTTAAAAAAATATGGTCATGCCATATTGTGTATGTGCATATTCAATTTTACAGTATTACATTTGTAGTGTTCAATTTTGATTTCTATTAGTGTCCACACCGAATGTACATTATGTGATTATGTTTTGTTTGTTTGTTTGTTGATTTTTTAACGTTGGTCTATTTCTGCATCTATAGCTAAACACCAACGCCTGGGGATGAGCATTCATCACCTACCTGGGAATTTTCCCTACGAGGAGGGGACTTCCACCACCCTTCTCGAGGTTTTCTTTAACGAGCAAACAATCAACACGGATCTCAGTTTACTCTCATTCAAAAGAGTCGCCACTTAGGGAATTTCTCCCATTTGTAAAAATTCCCACCTACCTCAACCGGGGAGCGAACCCTGCATCTTAGAATCAGAGGCGAATTATGATTTGCATTTTTTAAATTTCTTATTTAATTAGCCTAATTTAGACTTACAATTTCGGTTTGACAGGGTTCTTCTGTATTTCATGACTCATTTTATCATCAAGTGCATGGTTTCAGTAGTTATAAAACAATAACGAGATTTTT
Source organism: Julus scanicus (assembly GCA_034698625.1). Lineage (NCBI taxonomy): Eukaryota > Metazoa > Arthropoda > Diplopoda > Julida > Julidae > Julus > Julus scanicus. The sequence continues at coordinate 6,141 of JAQGBW010006262.1, forward strand.
ATAAATTAAACATTAACAAAACTATAAACGATATAACACATAATTACGGCCTTTTAGGTTCTCTTTAAGGGGTTCCCTTTCAATTGGAAAATTTGCAACGACACTCACAGTCAAACAACAAAAAAAAGATTAAATAAAAATAAAATTTGTTTAAAATGGCTTTATAAATCAGCAAGGTACCAATCGTGTCATTTTCACTTTAGAATGGTAGATTTTTTTAAATTAAATTACTATTTGAATTTTTGCGCTCACAACTCGCCTATCCCATGCACGGACATTTTTAAAACTTTTATATTAATTTAAAAAATCTGCCATTTCCAGGTTAAAAACAATAATATGAGGCACTTGCTGATCCATCAAGCCACCCCAAACAATTCCCACCCCCACCCAAACCTCCCTCATTCAACTGTGAGTATCTTCGCAAGCCCGACCCATTGAAAAGGATAGGGTTGTGATCCCTCTTAAGCCTCCAATAGTACCCAAAGAAGGCCTATCTCCATTACAGCACTTAAAGAAGTCCTAAAAATGCTTAAACATTGCACTACTAATTAGTCTTTGGTTAATTAATAACAGAGCTTCCATCATATTTCTTTTTTTTTAAATTGTGAAAATTAATCTTACATTTCCATTTTTAGAGAATGTAAATATCCAATTAAGATAAAATGAAATGTTAAAACTCATTACTTTTCTTTAGTGTGAAGTGCTGCCTCTACACAAACATCACAAACAATGATAGTTAACATCTCCATTAGTTTTCTGTATGCATAAAATATTTTACTAACACTACACCACAATAGAAGATGTTTTAGACGACTAGGCAGAATGGATCTTCTAAGATCCATTCGGATCTCCTCTTGTCAAGGTTATGCAGACAATTTGAAAACTGTCCTGGCCCTATAATACCGCTGGATTAAAGGAATACATTAAATGTTTTTTTTCCCCAAAGCGATGTCACTGCAATACTAAACAGAACTATGTTCGCATCTTTCCTCGTTAAATTCAATCTTAGAGATCTGGCATTAAATGTGTTTTGGGGTAAGTATTCCCAGATTACGAAAACAAGGGAAAACCTGCCATGTCTCTAATATCATAATTTAGCGGTATCAGAAATACCTTTTGTCAGAATGTCTATTTCTCCCTCTCAATGACAGCACTTACTTCCATAACAGGTACTAAAAATGTTTATCCATTGAGGAAAAAGCGAACTTGATTTTTATGTTCATTATGTACATATTCCCGTGTTAATTGCCCTGCTACACAACATGTGAAATTGTTATAGAAGCTGCCAAAGGGTTACACCCAATTATACTTAAATTGCAATGAATAAAATTCATAACAGGGTATTTACAAAATATAATATGACGAAAAATCTATTAATTATATGAAGGGGACAGGACCATAACGCAGGTAATTATACTGTGAACTATAAACCGGGGCATTAATAATGGTGTAGATGCGTCCTACATACATGTTGCTGTAGAAGTATGTTATGTGTATAGGCCATCTGTTGTCATAACTGTAAATTATTCTGGCAGGAAAATAAATTTTAACGGCGCTCAAGCCTTTCTCATTGCTCCAGACGTAAACTTTTAGGGCGTCAGGGTTCAATGCAATGCAGGTAGGCTATATAATTTTAAAAAATAGAGCAAACTAGCAGTTTGGACTCTACGCCATTTTTACAAATGAAATACGGCGTCCATTTATCAAATAGTGAAGAGGCTTGGAGCGATACATCGGATCAACCAGCATCCGTCAACAATGGAATTTGATTGATATATTCCCAAAAGCATCATGAGACTTCCCTAAATTTCATCAAACGTTATACTAACAATTAGCTTAGTCTAGCATTGAACATGTTTATAGGCTTGGTGGGAGCACCTTTCATATATATTTATCTTTCTAAATAAGGTACATGGGGGATGAACTAATTGCACAGGATGAACAGGTGATAATATAACAAGGTTGCCCCTGTTTTACTAAATGCATGCTGGGCAAAGTATGTGGTGCAGAAACCCCGAACGTTTACTGCATTTTACGACCATTTGAAACCCGTAAATCAAAGTAATTTGGGCTGGTTAAATTAATGAAATGAATTCAGTTCATTAGCACTTACGTACTAGAGTATTTTTGAAAAATAAAATAGAAATGAGATTTCAATGTTTATTTAACCGATCAGACAAGGAAGTGTCAAATTGCATGGGGGTCCAAGGCATCAGGACACACCCTTCCCTATTTTTTGGAAAGATTCTTCAAATAAGGCAAACATTTTTACCGTAACACTATAATGGGATATTCGAATGTTGTACGGCAAAAACAATATTTTGAGACTAAATTTGTCATTTTTAGTTTAGGTTTTTAAACAGTCTGCATTTCTAATTATCCAGGCATTTTTAATGAATTATTAACATAGTTGCTCTGTTGAATAAGTCCCCAAATAAGGGAACTAATAAGCAATGTCAACGTTGGAATTTATGCATTTACAAATAAAAACAAGCTCTATACTGACCACAAATATTAAAAAGTTCACATTCGATTACTGTTAACCAATCGATAATGACATTCTATAAATATGATGTTAGGACATCTAGCTTTCAAAATTCATGTGTTAAAATCCCTCTTCCCAAAACTTTCGCCTGTATATATTGCACAGTTGTGATAAGTATGTAGTATTATTTCCAGAAGTCACTACATGTAGTATTATTTCCAGAAGTCACTACATGTAGTATTATTTCCAGAAGTCGCTACATGTAGTATTATTTCCAGAAGTCGCTACATGTGGCATTATTTCCAGAAGTCACTACATGTGGCATTATTTCCAGAAGTCACTACATGTGGCATTATTTCCAGAAGTCATAAATGTATCATTATTGCCAGACGTCAATAAATGTAGCATTATTTCCAGACGTCACTAAATGTAGCATTATTTCCAGACGTCACTAAATGTAGCATTATTTCCAGAAGTAATTTTACATGTAGTCACTAAATGTAGTCTTATTTCCAGAAGTCACTACTTAATTGTAGTCTTATTTTCAGAAGTCACTACTTGTGGCCTTATTTACAGAAGTCACTACATGTGGTATTATTTCCAAAAGTTACTACGTATGCAGTCTAATTTCTTAAAATTTCTAGTCATAGATTTCCAACAGTTGCAATTTACGATTTTGCCAACTTTATTAGTTTATACACAACATGGTCGCCACGCACATTGGCCACTTGTGATTTGTGTGCAATTTATAATCACAATACTCTGAATTGTCTAAAACACTTCCGCTTTTTTGATACACAACTCAACATTGTTTTCTCCAACTATATTTGCCAAGCACAAATTAAGCTAAGTGCCAAGGCTAAGTTTCTTCACATGTCCAAATCGCACTTGAACAATGGTTTCAAAAAGTGACTGGCATCCTATCACTTTCAACTATCCTGACCATTTAACTAAGAAAAAATGCGGGCACATGGACCACAGCACGTATCGTTACAATATACAGGTAGTTTTTTTTTTCTATAGTGCAAGAAAAGAGCATGTCAACTAAACTGCTCAAATGAGCTTCCGCCTTTGCTTCTTGTAACGCTTGATGTAACTGATAAAGGAAACGATTTGGTTGCATGTGGCATCTGATTAACTCGCCTTGTTAGCGACATAATTGAGCGAAGGCACCTCACAGTGCCAACTTCTATTAGAACTCCCAGTGCTGGGCGGCCATATTGCAATTGGAAGTCTGGCAGTGTGCCATATACCATCGACAATTGCCAGCCAATGACACCAGCAATTGCGCGTGTTCAGCGCACAGGTTTCAAAACCCCATATAGCCCCACATTGCCCTTCCTCATGTTAAAGACCCGCAATGATCACGGAAACGAAAAACCCTGCCAGAAATTAAGACATTTATTTTCAAACTTAGGCCTCCTGGGAACGTGAGGAACTGGTGAGGGCGGAAGACTGGGTTTTGGGTTCAAGATGGCGGAAACATTCTTCTCACAAGACATGTTCGTATACCATGCTGATTAGTAGGGAATGAGTGCCTCAAACAAATTGCTTTTCTCTGCAATTGGAGATTAATGGGAGGTTTACGCCCTTTGCTTTTAAATTTTTAATAGCAGAAGACAAATGTGCTTTAGAAGCAGAGATGGCTGTTATAAAACCTTGAATTACAAGGACTGTATTTTAAAATCTAAAAATAAAGTTGCGATTTTAATTACAATTAGAAGCTATAGGAGTTATAACTCCAGTTATCTCCATCACATCGACAATAACGAAACCACCAGATCAATATCATTTTTAAGTCAAAGTATATACAAATCGGACCATTTACAATTTATAAAACAATATATACTTGAAAATAAATAATGCACATCAAATAAACAGTAAGTTATGATATCCCGCATGCATATTTTGAAAATTAGACATGATAGCTGTAATAACCTGAAAATTACAATGTAAAATTGCAAGTCGTCATATAACGTTATAAATTCTAAAGTAATCATATCATAAATGGTGTACATGTACAGCATTCTGTGCCCTATTCCAAAAAAATGTACAAGTATTAGTGTACAAGTTACAAGTATATGGAGTTGTAAATTATGGAGTTGTAATATGGCATTCCACCAATAATCACAGCAAATTGTAAATTATTAGTAAATGTGTACAAGTGATGTCACAAAAGTACAAGTCTAAGGTGAAAAGAAAATGGCGTCTCGA
>JAQGBW010006263.1:0-10838 GCA_034698625.1 Julus scanicus
TAGTGACTTTAAGAATTATTAAAAAATTATTGGGGGGAGTGGAAATAGACGGGTTGTGACATCATTATGGATGGGGTGTAGTGAAATTTGTGACAATTGTGACAAAGGGTTGGGGGGGATAGGGTGTTTAAAAAGAGGCAAAAAAGTGTGACATAATTTATGGATCACCCCTTACCTCGATCTTTTTTTTGAATTAGAAATACAATCATTACATTGCCATAATTATTTCTTGCAAAATATTTTTGATTTCTGTTGATTCTGAAGACGAGATTATCGTCCAACTTGGGATTTTGAGATCACAGAACCAATAGCTGAAAATTACTATCCAGTGAACAGCAAAATATATATTCAGGTTTGAGATGAATTTCTGATATTAAATATGTTGACCCTCACAATATCATGTTGATTTTAATAAATTATTGTGTTCATTTTTCTAATTCATCCAGGACACTCAAAAAGATGCTCAGTTTACAGTGTTGCCAGACCGCTCCCAGGGAGGTTCTAGCATTCTAGATGGCTCAATCGAACTTATGGTAAGCTAGAAAAGTTCAGGTAGAACTTGGAAATGAAATTTTAAAAATTGCAAAAAAATATCACTGTATTATCCTGTTATCGCATAGGTGCATCGCCGATTGCTTCACGATGACGGTTTTGGTGTTGGGGAGGCATTAAACGAGCCAGGTGTAGATCGTCATGGACTTGTAGCAAGAGGAAAACATCGTTTGTTAGTCACTTCAATTTCTGATGCACCGCAAGCTCATCGAAATGCAGGACTTCAGATGAGCAATTTACCTTTGGTAACTGTGGCGGCATTTTCGGGAACTTTCGAAGAGTATACAACAAATTTTCTTTCAACGGTAATGTTTATTTTTTTAATACTCAACATATTTTGTAATCTTGAGGAATGTGATGGCAATAGAGGAGGTCTACATTACAAAACGGCGCATGTGCCATGCATGAGCGCCTCTAGTGGCAACATTTTCTGGGGGGACAGCCCAGCGTCGTCCATATAGCATTTCTATTGATTTTGCTTTTAGGAACGGATTTTTGTGATATTTGGGAAATTTAATGTAAGTTTTTGAAATTCCACTTTGAGAACATGTGGGCCACGTGCAAACCATTTTATTTAAATGTCACCACGTGCTTCTCTTACATTATACATACAATAAATTTCTTTCTTATATTGGATCGAGTTTTTAGGGATCCTGTGGTAGGAAATCTTGCAATTGACGGTCCTAAAGTTGTTTTTACAACATGGAACTCAACAATTCTTCTTCATAATGTTTGAAAACCCTTTTGGAGAGCGAAAAAAACACGTGTACTCAATGGCACGTTTTTGGCCTGTCCCACCAGGAAACACCCTAAAACCACCCAGAGGGCGCTAAATGTAATGTAGGCCTCCTTCCCATTTGGAATATTTTTTAAAATTGTGAAAAGTTTGGAAAATTTGAGAGAAATTACACTTCTATAATTTGCAGCTCTAATTTAATTAGAATCATTCATCATTGATGTGATTAGTGCATACAAGTATTTACACACATATGCAAAAAAGTTTGCCTTCCGGGATTGTTTCAGCCGCCATTTTGTAAATATATGTAAATATCAAAATTGTGCATCTATTAAATGTCTTTAATAGCTGTACAATTTTGATATTTACATAAATTTACATATATTTAAAAAATGTCGGCTGAAACAAACTTTTTTGCATATGTTTGTAAAAACGTGTTTATACGTACTTGTACGTCTTGCTGGAGACCTGGCTTTAGGCTTTTATAAACTCATTTTATCTTTCCATAAGATATTGAATATTATATTCAAATACACATATAAGCCTCGCTATAAGGCCGCTCTTTATACGGCTTTTTCGCTATAAGGGTCTTTTTTAATTATGTCACTTTTTCGATTTACGGCCCACAATGTTTCGTTATACGGCTAAAAAAATGCTGTAATTAAAGAAAGTGGTCAAAAAATGTGATAAGTTACCCCAATTAGCACAAACAAGGTTGGATTTGGCTAACAATAAAACAACTTATGGGTTTCACTTCGTTTAAGAAGGGAAAAAATATGAAAACAACACTGCAGAAATAATTGATTCGTTATACGGCTTTTTCGCTATACGGCAAACTTTTCCGGAACGTATCTAGGCCATAAAGTGAGGTATGGGTGTATTCTTCTTTACACAAATGGTATTTAAACTCCTTTATTCATGGGCTAAATTTTCTCCTCCATGTAGTATACTGCATTGGTTGCCGCATTACCACCAAATATAAATCTTTTGACTGTTGAGCCGTGGAAGGACGATACTGTTCTGATTCGACTGGAGCATTTTTTTGAACAAAATGATGATCCTAATGGTCTTTCTCAAGCTGTCACTATTAATCTCCAGGTAAAAGTACTTTATTTATTTCACATATATTTGAGTACGGTACGTTTATCAAATACAGTAATTCCTTTCAAAATTCTCTTTCTCTAACAACATATATATATATATTTGTACCAGAATATATTTGCCAGTTTTGAAATTGTTGATGCCACCGAAACAACACTTGGGGCTCAAGTTTGGATGAAAGATAAAAAACGATTTTCTTGGAATGTTGGAAGCACCAATGGAATTCCCAGTGATCCAAAAGGTTAGTACGAGTCTTGAAGTTTAAAAAACTATTAAGAAATGGAAGAAAGGTGACACTTTTCACATACTGTACTATTTGCAAACATTGATTTACAAATCGATTACCGCATTTTTTTTTTCAGATTTGGACGATTCATTCAATATAACGTTAACCCCGATGCAAATAAAAACTTTTGTTGTTCACATCGCTTAACAATGAAAGTTGACAGAAAACTCATCGACACAGATACTACGTAAAAAAAAGATCAGAAAAGTTCCATTAAGCAATAGTATAATGAAGACCAATGCAAATTGTAAATAAAACACTGGTAATCACAAGGAAGTCATTATCAATATTAATCAGTGCCTACTATAAATAAGGTTTGAAAATATGATTATTTTGCCTATTACTTAATTTATAGTATATGAGCTCGGGTGGAAAAGCTATGCATAGGATTTCTAGTATTTGTGAATCGCTCGTAAGTTTATAAGACGTCATATTTGGAGAATTATTTAAATATTTTAATGATTTGAAATGTACATATTTAACTAGTCATAGCATCACTTGGTTATCCATTGCAGAAAGGGGGATATTACCCTAATTGGGGTAAAATGGTAGATGATTGTTTTGACTAGCTAAACAAATTTAGAAAATATTACAACAGTCCGATCAGTCCTGCTATTTTTCCCTAAATAAATAATGCGTGGAATGATTCTCTCAGCATTGTATAAAAATAGTATTCTACAAATTAATTTAAGAATAGCCCGCCATAATCGTCATTACAAGTTTCCATTCTCCCTGACGTTCTTGAAATATTAAATTTATGCAAATGTGACATTTTTGCATTTGACATTCACGTGCCTATGCCAATTGTAACAAAGCTTCTGATTGGTCGCTCGACGGCGCTAATGATGCCACGTGTAAACTGTGACCAATCACAACAGAGCTTCGAAGTTGTAACATTCGATCTTGTGTTACATCATTAGTTTTATTCAAGTCATCGCTTTGCTTGGGTGTGTTTTTTTTATCGTCTGCACTTGTGTTGATTTGGACAAACAAAATCAACTATAATTATGCATCGCTATCTGCGTTTCTATCCTATTTAAACTAAGTGTAATTTTCGAATTGAGGTTTACTGAATATAAATTTCGATTAAATATCAAGCGTTCCTCAAAATTAATTGTTCGTGGTTAGATTAACTGACGCTAGCTGGACACTTTCTTTCGAACTTTCCTTACAAAATTTCATTATTTTTTTTTCTGAATTAAGAAAATCGCTCGTATTTTTAAATAATCAAGCTTTTATAATAATGGAATCGAGCGATTGAAAATGCGACCAAGTTTACAAAAGGGTAAGTATTTTAAGAATTCAGAATTTTATGCAAAATCTTAGCAGTTTGGTAGAAATGCTGTCAAGGCTGATTCAGACCAATGTATTTTAGTCGAGTGGCGAGCATTTTGGTAACCAAACTTGTTTTAACAAACCAATTATAAATCTAGTAGTTTAGCAAAATAATTTGTAATTAGTCCAGTTTGTTATGTTTTTTTTAGTAGTTTAGTGCCCATATCCAATCTAGAGCTAATGCACACAACTAAATAAAAGCTTTCACATCTGTTAACGGGCCCGTTTAGTTACTATAGTGGAGGTATACGTGTAGGGGAAAGCCATTTTGGACGTCCACCAATGATGGAATTTTTTAGTTTTTGGATTTTCTGTTTGAGTTTTAAAGGTCAGTGAAAATTGAAATAGACACCAGAAGATAAGGGTCCCAAATGTACTTGAATTTTTGAAACTTTGTTGAAGTCGGGAATTATGCATAACTTTGTGTTAAACGCCAATTTTATCTTGGAATTTCCCTTCGATGTCAGGAAAATTCCGTTAATCAGAAAAATCTGGAAAAAATGTAGTGAAATTGATAACAAGGCGCAGATGCTTGAAAATTTATAGTATGGGCTCTTGTATGTTCCAACAAATGTTCCTGGGACAATACTTTAAAAAAAATTCGGGACGTCTATGAGGGGAAGGAGGGAATCTGGACTTTGGCACCAAGTGTACAGGGGAATATCAATTTAAGGAATTTCGAGGACGTCCTTTTCGAATGGCCCCTTAAGCTCCTATACATCATTAACTATTTATTTAATCACGTGTCACCCGTCTAAAATACCAGCGTAGTCTGACTCGGCCTTATATTTCTACATATAGTCAACTTTTTTTTTCATTTTCCTTTAGGTCGCATTCGTAGACAAAATTATTCATATTTTCCCCAACGCGTGTGCCAAACGTAATATTGGAAGTTGGATACTGCACGGATGACATGGATACTGCATATCCATCTGAGATGCAGTGATTTCACTTCATGGAGAAAAACACGGTCTGAAAACTAATTTTGTTCCATTTCTAGTTTTTGGAGTGACCAAGTCACATCATCCGAATTGTTTGATTCGTTATGCTTAGTACTATGCTCAGAAAACTAAGCTGTTGACACTTTCTTTCAGTGACATATTTCTGTATTGAGGTTTGTCCAAATGTACATTTCCACCCCTCTGATCTAATAAACCCTTCTAAGCTTATAACCCCTTTAAGCTAAAAAAAACTCCTCTAAGCTAATGAACCCCTCTAAGCTAATAAACCCAAAGCTGGGTCTCCACCAAGACGTACATGTACGTATATACATGTATCTAGAAACGGATACAAAAACGTTTGCCCTCCAGGTTTGTTTCAGCAGCCATTTTGTAATATGCAAATGTCAAAATGTTACACCTATTAAATGTCTTCAATAGCTGTTCAATTTTGATATTTACATATACGTATTTACAAAATGGCAGCTGAAACAAACCCGGAGGGCAAACTTTTTTGCATGTGTTTGTAAAAAAAACGTACGTGTATATACGTACATGTACGTCTTAGTGGAGAGCCGGCTTTAGTTTAAAAGATTTTATTAGTTTAGAGGGAGTTATTAGTTATTTGATTAGAGCTCATATTTGTTAAATGAAGAGGGATCACAACCCTATTCTTTTCAATGGGTCGGGTTTGCGAAGATACTCGCAGTTGAATGAGGATGGTTTGGGTGGGGGTGAGAATTGTTTGGGGTGGCTTGATGGATCAGCAAGGGCCTCATTAAAGTTAACAGTTTTCCTCGATTTGTTTACGTTGGTGTTTATGGTTGGCCCTCAGGTTTTATGCCGGATCATCGGTCGTCGTTGGACACGCCGTACCCTCTTTTCATTTTATAGATTAAACAACGCATTTTTTTGACTTTTTGGAAGGCAGATTTAGTTTAGTTTTAATTCTCTCCACGTTTACGGGCCAATGTTTTGGGATTGTAATTTGCGTTGGAAGCAATTAATAGCTTCAAAAGTAGTTTTCGGATAAGTTTAACTTTGCTTTGGATTTAAATCTTAATTTAAAAAAATACTAAGTGTTAATTCTTTCATGCATGTGTCCATATAATTTGTAATAAATGGCGAATAGACAAAAAAATTCTGCCAACGATGAAAAATGGCACATTAGTCTTTGCTGAAAATAGGCAAACATGCCAAATAAAACAAGTTAATTGTCACTGATCAAAAAGCCGATCGTTTTAAGAAAACTGTTAATCTTCAACATATCCAATTTTCGAATTCTTAAATTCAGATCTTCAGAACTGGTTCCTGGTCAAATCGACCAATGGCCATCGTGCTTAGGGCCTGGCAAATGGTTGCCAGATTATATTTAATAATTCGGACATTTTGTAGGGTCCTTTGACCCTCGATGATCATTGAGGGCATGCACAAGTCGAATCCTGACGATTTCAACTTTTTCAAAATCCGAAAATGTGGATTCGGAAAAGTTGAAAATGTTATGGATTCATCTTTAAAATGTCTCAATTATTAATTTTAGCTAATTCGCATTCTTTGTTAATCTTTTTGTTTTCAATACAAATATTGTTCTCATTTTTAGCAAAGCGTTTGTTTTTGTTCGCGCGCGCCCCCTGCCGGGCCTATATCAGCCAATTTGTGTTTTTGACATGTTTCGTTACTAAATCATGATTTTGTACTTTATTACCCGATCATTGACTGCGTTTGCGCTAAGGTATTTTTATTTCCACTTTGTGGTCAGAAATTCTCGTTTTCATACATCTTGGAAAGTGGTCAGCTATGGGGCAGCCATTTTCCAATACTCTACTATTAATATATATATATATTTTTTTAAGTTTGGATAATAAAACGCGTTTTAAGGCATAGTCTGGGTTAATTAAGCTCCGTATTGTAAAGTTCAAATAAAAAAATTATTTTGAGAATGTCCAACTCCTAAAAAAAAGCTGGACATTTTGTGAAATTACTTTCTAAATCCTGTTTTGTAATGTAGGTCAAATTTGAAAGATTTCAGGAAATTAGGAACCAACCGAAGGGCTTAGGTGCATGGTCAGGCTCGCCACCACAGAACAATTAGCGTTAATCCTCCTTTTACATAAAACGAAAGGGTACTGGTATTCGGGCTATGGCCGGAGGTCCTTATCCCAACAGTGAATCAAGTTTTACTTCAGACTAGTCTAGTGTTCATTGTTAATTTGAACCTTGACAAGTCACCTAGGTCTAGTACTCTATTTATATACTTGGGAACGCAAGTCCCTTGAGTATAGAGACATCCATGGCTGGACATTTGGGAGTTTTCTGCTGCTTTTGTGCACACATAGGAGCGAATAAGTTCAATAAAATACATTGGATTTGGCCATAATACAAGGAGCTAAAGGTATGCATGAGCTCTCATCATCACAAATTCGGAATTGCATATATTTTGCTAGCTGAGTATAGGTATTCTTAAATCACATCACTTGATTTTTCACATGTAATCGGCTAAAATTAAAAAAAAACTCGTTATGCTATTTAAATAAACCTTTTTTGGTAATACAAGGTACCCAACAACAAGGAAACTGCTTAATGTTCTAGACAAAATTCTCCAATTATGTATTTAGATTAGTATTTCCCAATTAAATTTAATCCTTGAACCTAAAGATATTATGAACGACAATTCGAAACCTATGTTTTTAGTGTAGTACAAGTGCTGTGGAACCTCGGTTTACGAACGTCTCAGTTTACGAACACCACGTTGTTTCGCTTTACGAACGATGCTTCAGTTTACACATTTCTCTAAACCACCAATCAAAGGTCCGGGTTTCTGTAATTGTTTTAATGGTTGCAGCAGAACATTTTTGTTGCTATATATCCCAGCAGAAAATCTACTGTACATTATTTAAATAAACTGCAGTTTTCAATGTTAAAATTTTCCTTTAAACTGCAGTTAATGTGATGTTTTATGAAACAAGAACTGCAGTTGGCATGATGAACTGCAGTTTTTTTTTTTTTTTTTTTTTTTTTTTTTCGCAGTAAATCTATATATATATGGTAAAACTGCAATTATAATGTATACTCTACTGCAGTTCATCATGAAAACTGCAGTTCTTGTTTCATAAAACATCACATTAAGGACAGTTTTACTGTAGTATAACTGCAGTTATACAGTATAACTGCAGTAGAACTACACAAAAAACTGCAGTTTATCATAAAAATTGTAGTTTTTGTTTCATAAAACATCAAAACTGCAGTTTTAGTTTAATATAACTTCATGAAGTTATATTTTAGTAATACAGCAGTTAAACTACAATAAAACTGCAGCTATAGTGAAGTAATATGTTAGTTTTAATGCAGTTACATTGCCATCACGAGCTGCAGTTATAGAACTGCGCAGTTTACTGCAGTTAAATTGCCATCCCCAAGTGCAGTTATACTGCATTTATAATTCAGTATATCTGCAGTTCATGATGGCAAATTAACTGCAGTTTAAAAATCTGCCGTTAACAGCAAAAAATTCAAAAATACTGCACCAATCGGCAGTATATTTGAATATTACGCAGTAAATTTTCTGCTGGGTAATAAGGTAAATACAGGTAACATAAAAAATGTTCAAATTTCCAAGGATAATCGATATTAAATTCGAACTTTATTCACATCAATGTCGCATGGCGACAGCGTGTCTTTATTTCCTATAATGTTGGAAATCTTAATTGTATATATTAAACTACTTTCTTCTAATATTACTCTTATATTTATTTCCACAAGTAAGCCATATATAACATGTTAAAAAAGAAATCCTAGGACAAAGAAAGCATTATTTGGGTTTACAATGGGAAAATTTATTTTGTTCACGAACAGCGTCGCGGAACAGATTAAGTACGTAAACCGAAGTTCCACTGTATACAGAATGCATGCAATATTTTACGTTTTCGAGGATTCAAACTTGTATGAGAAACGCTGTTTGATTTGTATAGAATCTAAAACAATAATAAATAAAACTTAGTTATATATGTTGTTCTGAATTGGCATGAGATACCATATAGTTCTCAAGGATAACGATAGTGGTTCAATACTAAGAATATATAATACAAGTGTCATATATTCTCAAACAATTTACAGAATGGCATTACATTTTCATTCTTTAAAAAACCCAAGCGGAGCCTTGAAATTTCCCGAAATTGTAAGTACACAATTGAACCATTTTGAAATATCATTCTATTCTAACAGTATATATATTTCAATGTTAAATGCGGTTTTTTTACAGCTTCTTGGGATCACATGCATAGTTTTAATGAAGTTGGGTTCTAATCATTTGTATCACAAGTTACCCCAGCTGGGCTTTGTAACGTTTGGATCATCGCTTCTTGTTAGCTCGTGCATTGTTTTGACGACCTTACTTACACACGAGGATAAATCAAAGCCATATTTGGTAAGTTTTAATTTTTCTTGAGAATTTTGCAAACTATATAGAGCACGTATATATGGAAAGGTTTTCTTGTTGTGCATGAGAGATGGTACAAAATATTCATGCTATAAATTGGAAATTTTAAGCAATGAATGCAATTCCTCATGCATTATTGGTTTTAATTTTGACTAGATATCAATATCATGCAGTAAATTCATCATTATTATGCAAGTACATTAATTCTAATAAACGTCTCTAAATATTTGTTTCTTATTTAGGAAATAGTTTTGAATTTCGCGGCAAGTGCATTACACTTGATATTGGCTGTTATTTCTTTAAATATGGATCCAGATTGTAAGGAAGTTGACCATTGCGTTAGTTTCAGATATACTATAGGGGTAATTATTCGTTTAAGTAACACACTCTTTTCTTATTACACAAAGGAATTATATTGAAATTTAACAACACGTACTTTTTTTCAGATTATTTCAGTCTTAAATTGTCTACTCTATGGTATAGATGCGTTCATAACTTTCGAACTTCTACCATCTTTTAAAATGGACGATGATGGTTAAATATGGGCATGAATGTAAGAAAAAAATTGTATATATGCATGTATTTATATTTGAATGTTAACCTGAACGTGCAAATAAAAATGTTTGATTTTTAATTAAGGCTGCGCTGTAATGCTATTGTTTTAAAGAACCACGTGAGATTTACCTCTTGATAAAATGAAATACTGTACATGCTTTGACAAAGAATTTTTTTTCAAATGACTGCTTATTTTGACAAATAAGAATTTAAGTCAAGTTTTCGGTATCAGGTAACTATCGCACAGCCTATAGGCAAGTTCAGCAAGGTGTGATAGTTCGATATTGTCTGTTAAACTTGAGATGAGAGCGATCATATGTGACACTACGATGATAGAATTTTATCATACCTTAAAGTATTCCAACATACCAGTTAGCACTTCCAAGTCCCTTGTAATTTAGAAGAATTACCCATTCAAACTTTAGCCAGTTGTCGAAAATTAACTTCAATCTGCTGATTCGGCTCTGACCTGACAGTTGGAGATGAGTACGTTGAACATATAATTAAGTACCTATATTAGAGGGCGAGTAAAATGAAAGTGAGCTAACCCACCCTATGCGAAAATATTTCGGTCCATTATCTGTGAATCATGTGCATAGCAAAGAAACAGCTCTCATTTACGAAAGTGATACTTTGTTGAGAGGATAAGTTTTTTAATGCTCTCAAACAGTGGGTTGAAAACTAGTCCTGCTCGTTATGGACGCTCCAAAAGAGGAACATGGTGACTACTTTTAAATAAAGTACTCAGTTTGTCAGATATTCGAATTGGCTCACTTTCATTAAACTAGCCCTTTGTGACGATCCATGGTCATATACACCATAGAATTTAATGCATGGGGATATGTTGATTGGCTATATTCATGCCACCCATTTGCAAGTGTATATTTTTACCATTTTTAG